>JANIEQ010000997.1:0-25013 GCA_024708375.1 Oxalis stricta | reverse complement strand
AGGTGAGGCTTCAGATCTCAGAACTAGACTTGAACAAATTGAGAACCAGATAACCACCAGATTTGAGGCTGAGAGTGCTGAGCTTGAGATTCATGTCTCTGAGATCTCCGAAAAGCTGGTTGAATCCGAAATAAGTATGGTCCTTGCTGAAGAAGCTTTCATCTCTAGGCAACAACAGGAAGTGTGAACTAATGGAAGCAAAGGCCATGTTGGAGAATGCTAAAAAGGAACTAAATTCTATGACTCGAACCCTTATACTTGTTGTAGTGTAACTTAGATGTTTCCTTCATTGTAAGTAAGATAAAGAAAGGGATCTATTATATAATTCACTCATGAACAACCTCGTGAGATCTGTAGTATAACATTTTATTACCTTATAGTGTATGTTAACTGTGTTGTTAATAAATATATCAATTTTTTTTTGAAGTCATAAATATATCAATTGTTCTTAAAGGTATTATTATGACTAAATCGATACATAACTTGTGAACTTTCGTCGTGGTATTTAGTTGACAGTTTCTGCACCGCTATATAAGAAATCTTCTACAAAGAGTTAGGACTAATTTGACTTATATTACAATTCTAAGGGGGCCAGAAGTAAATTTGTATACTTTTTTTTGTGATTTTGGGTCGAACCCAAAATATATGGGTCAGCCCAAACAGAAGAGGAATTAAAAAATGGACGGTCGACGATTAATTGGGTACTGATCTAACGACACATATCAGGAACTAGGCTATATATAAAACACGTTTGCTTAGGGTTTCGTCTCTCTCCAGTCTCCAAGCTCCCTGCCTGCAAAATTAGAGAGTGAGAGAGAGAGAAAAAGCTGCTTCGTGGCCAGAAAGCGAAACAGCGAACAATCTGACAACTTGGTGAGCTTGTTTGACGTTAGATCTGGTTTACTTCGTCATTGCACCACGTTAGATCAATTTACTGAAAAGTTATAGTATCTACATTTTGTTTTTGTGTGGATGTTTCGAGGTTTGATTGGGGATTGAGGTCGTGTCTGATTCGAATTACAACTTTTTCTACTTTTTTGGTTTGTTGAAATGTGTTTGACAGGTTCTCCAAATGATATTGATTTATTGACCCACCTGCCGACTTGAGAAGAGGAGCAGCAGCTCAAAGCGTCTCGTGCAATCCCCAAACTCTTTCTTCATGGTAGTAATAAGAAAAAACTTTCTTTTTCACTCATGTCATGCCACATTTTGTTTATTCTGCTAAGTGATAATCCTTCTTGCTGAAGATTTATTTGAGACTCCAGTTCAATCTGTCATGGAATATGAGCTTACTGAAATCAAAGCCAAAAAGTTAAAAGGAATGAGAAAGAGTGGTTGCATACTGATACAGTCCTTAGCAAGCTCCGAACAGTCCTTATCCCTAATTTCGTTGATGATTTTGATTTTATTCTCCATGTGATGCTTTCTGTATTTTAGTTGGAGGATATGTTTTAACATGTGTTCGTTTATCATCACATATATGTTGAATAGTGGTTAACATGAACTGAGAGAATGTTGCATATTTATACTCTTTAGACACTGACTTTGTTACTAGTGTGATAGTGATTAGTACTTCTTGTTTTATGTGGGATGTGAAATGCCAAAGGCTGCTTCTAACGTAAGCATTCCTCTTCATTTTGTATTGTGTATCATTTCATTATGTGTTGATTTTATAAAGATGTGATTCTGTGATAGAGAGATATTTGACATTTCGTTTTTGTCGATGATACAGAACCACTGTTTTCAGCCACTCCAAACCGTTGTGGTGTGTGGGAAACTGCCAAACTGTTTTGTGCCAGCCAACTGGAGGTCGTGCAAGGCTGACTGAGGATGCTCTTTCAGGAAGAAGGGCGACTGATCCTGCGTCGTTCTTCAATTTATCATGTTGCTGTCATATCATGAAAGAGTTGCTAAGAACCCCTTTCTTTATGAAATCTTAAATTTTGGTAGCAAAACTTTTATGTTTTGTATGATTATTTTCATAGTTTTAATGGATTTTGTGGGTGAATGTCTTCTGATGATTGTGATTTGATTTTTTTTTTCAATTCGTCCTTCGTGGTTCAAGTTTTTGATTCATCATCTTTGATGTACTAATTTTGGAGCTTCGGCCATCTGCCGCTACATTCCGTTAATTTGTCATTTCTCCATGTCGGACGTTGAATCATATTAAAACAATTTTACTCATTTGCCTACTGTCCAGAGTTCAGTCCTTAAACGCCAGGTATGGTTAATGAATAAAAGATTAATCAGATACAAGAGTGAGATGAGTTAATAATGCAAAATTACACTTAGATTTTGATTCTATACTTTCCATATCAAGGTTTATAGATGAGTAACTGCTTTTTTTTTTAATTTTACACCTATTAGGTGATGAATCTTGATTATGTGTTATTCCGAAATAGACTATAACCTATTGTCTAATTCACTTTGGTTCTCAAAGTCAAGGTAGCGTCCCTGGTTCATAGAGTAATCATATTGTGAATGAGTCTCAATCGTTTCTTTTGTTATTATAATAGATTGTGAATTCATATAGATCCTTTATATATTTTATAAAAAGGTGTTAAAAATAAATAAATTAGAAGATATGATTTGAAGAATACCTGAACTGAGATTTAGATTTCAGTTTAACGATCCATTAAAATTTGACCTAATCCAAATCGAGTCCATTGATATACACAGATTAGTCACGGGATTGGATCAGATCGATCCGAATCCATTATCCAATTGCCATCTATAGGTTTAGTTTTGCTCTGAGTTCTAGTAGAATATTCTGACATCCTTAATGTACTGATTACGGTGGCTTCAATCTCTCCTTTACATTCCATGGATTAATTTAGTCCTTTCTCCATAGCGGACGTTAAATCTTGAGAAGATAACACTCTTTTCCATAAATTACGTAATAGTCGTACCTTCAACATAAATTCATGTTTGCATTCACGCTGATGACAGTTGTGGAACTGCAAGGGAAAGCCGGTGACTTGAGTGCAAATCATGGAATTCGACATTGAACCGGTGATCAACGATCTCCCAGTTGAGTGCTGATGGAAGTTTCTCCAGACTTCCGGAAGACCAAATTCGTCATTCGTTACCGGCCCCAAATGGTCTACTTTGATTAGTACTCATAAATCTCTGCTATCAAATCTCTAGTAATCGTTTCATTAGCAGAAGCTTTACACGACATCGCATTCAATCGGATCTTCCCACCATTACCCATGCCCTTACGAATCGGCTATCAGTTCGACTACGTTTGGCCGAATAGATCATCTCAAGGAGCTTGAGGTCATTGAAGCTCAAATTGCAGCTGGGAAGAAGGAGAAGAAGAAATTGAAGGTTGTAGATAACTTCCAAGCAAAGCAATCAAACTTGAAGAAGAAGCAGTCAACTGTAGATGAGCCTGTCTTTGACAATTCGATCGTGGAAAGCTTCTACAAGATGTTAGTCGAGTTTTCGAAGAAGAATCAAGCAAAACTGTGCACTGGAAGGTCGAACAGTTTTGAAGAGAAGTGTTTCTGCGAAAGGACGAAACTGCACATCGTCAAAAACAGGAGGACTTGGCTGTACCTGCTGGAAAAGTCGGGGACTCAGAAGATGTTTCAGAAAGTCTCTCGGCGGAATTCATTCCAGACGATCTGCGGACCGGCCGGAGCAAAGTCGGAGGTCGTGGCATACACCAAAATGCTCGGGAAGGTGTCGTCTACAACGCTTCTAAGAGCTATTAGTCCGCAATTCCCTGAATCGAAAAGCCCCAATTCGGTTAGGGTTCTATCTTTAATTTTCAGTCTAAGTAGTTAATTTCTGCAGTAATCAATAAATTAGCGTGATGGGTAGCTTCGTCTTGATGATATGAAGAAGTTTGTATGGTCAATTTGGTCCGATATGATCTGGAACTCGTAATGTGTGTTCGAGTTGTTCTTCGAAGAACGGAAATCAAGCATTGTTAATCTAAGGCATGGCAGTTGGATTCGTTGACTGAAAAACGATGAGAATACTCCATTGAAGGTAGACTGAAGGTTTACATTGAAGTTCTAAAGCAATCGTGAAATGGGTCACGTAGCTCAGAGAAAGCTTGCCCGTCAAGTAAACGGCGAAATTCAAATTTTATTGTTGTTTTCTTCAAAGTTAAAGTTCAGTGAAGTTGTTAGTAGTATGTAGATGAAGTTTAGATGAAGATTCAGCCATGATTGAGCTCGGAACAAAAGTCAAGCCGAAAGTCAACGAAAATGGTGTTTTATCGCGAGGAAGAAGATGAAGTTCAGTTTGCCATTTTTACTGTTTTACAGTGCTGATTTACTCGAATATACTTTATGACTAAGTCTAGAGGTTAAAATACAGTTGTAATTGAAAAAGAAAAACGAAATCGCGTGGGAGAATACCATTTTTAGTTTTCACTTTACCGTTTATGGTTTTCGGTTTTCCTTAAAATCCAGGCTGTAATTTGCTTTACTTTTCAATTAGAGACGTCGAGCGTGTTCGACTATATATATAGGAGCTATTCGTTATTCAAAAAGATAAGTGATAATGAAAGCAATAGAAATCAAAAATTGAAATCGCCATTTTTCTTCTTTTTACAGTTTCAAAAGCTTGGTTGCATTGGTGAGAGAAACCTTAGATTTCCGATTACCCAAATTAGTTTTCTAGGACCCAAACAATTTAGATACCAACGTTAAGCCTTAGAATTAAGTTTAGAATCAAATCGTTCACAAATGGATATGATTACAATTCTGTTTTAGTGTATTAGTTTTCTTAATCTTCGTCTTTCTTCATTTCGTTTTCTGAGCTGTGTTGGCTTCAATTTCAGTTTCCGTGTTGCTCTTCCTGTGCTCACAGCTTCATCTCAGTTTTCGTTTTCTTTTCTTCCTGTGCTCACAGTTTCCAGGAAGATTCCAACAACTACTTCCCTCATTTTCTTGCTACAGAAGTTATCTGAACCTCAGAAAAAGAAGATGAAAGGAAGAAACAGAAGAAAGAATTATTTCGTGCAGATACTGTTAGTGTAATATCATCGTGCAATGACTTGTTACTTTGCCGCCTTGGAAGAGAGGAGGTACTACGACTACTGCATATGTAATCCACTCACCAGGGAATATGCTATCCTTCCCCCACCCCTCCTCCTCCTCCCGATCAGAATAGTATTGTTTGTTGTAGAGATAGTAACTTAATCGTCGTGGGATTCACGTGCGACCCTTATATTTCCTATGATCATCAGGATCATGTTGGTAGTAATAATATTAACCCTGACTACAACTATAGGGTCAGTGCTCATCTATCCTCCTTGTCTTAATCATTCAGTAATAAGAATTCGTGAGTTTTCCTCGGAAACTAATGAATGGCGTGACCTTAACTTGGACAGGAGAGGTCGAAGACCCTTCACTATCTACTACCCTAGTTTTGGCTCTGAAACTTTGAAGATGATGTTTTTTCATAAGAGGTTGGGGTGGCTTTGGATGAATTCCAGTACGTCAGCTATATGTTATCTACAATCCCAATGAACTGGCCATCCTGCTTTCCATTGGACTCCCTAGCGATACAAGTGGTTGTCCAGGTTTGGGCGGACCTGTCCTAGGAGTTTGCCAAGGTTCCGTGAGATATTTTAAATTGCTCCCTCATGGTACTCCAACTGGAGTTGTTGTGGTTGCCAAAGTTTGGGAGCTCAAGGAGGACATGAACGGGAATAGTGTTGCACGATGGAGTTTGGTGCACGATGTCTGCCTTCATCAATTGGGCGACCTTTGGTGTTCACGTGGGGTTGCCTGGACTAGAAGAAAGGGTATAATCTTTAAATTATCGCCGCTGCATATCGACCCGAACGATGCTGATATTATTTATATTAAAGTCGGCGATGGCAATGACGTCATGTCGTGCAACCTTCAGGGAAATGGAAATGAAGCTGCTATCAAGATGACCTTGCCAATCGGCCTCCAGCCAAGGTGCATTTGCCTATGTTCTTCCCAGTCATGGCTCCAAGCTGGCCTACACCAGTCCGCTCTCTTGCTCGCTGTTCTCTTGCTTGTTGCTCTCCTGCCTGCTGAACTTTTCTTCTTTTTTATTTCTAACTTAATATGTTAGTTTCTTTTCATGCTCTCTCTATTTCCCTTCTCTTTCCTGCCTGCAAGATGTTTATTTATTACTATATCGTCTCAAAATACATAATGTTTTCTACAGATTTTGAGAGAGTAGTATATCGGTGACATTTGCTATGATGTTCTCTTTCTTTCCTGCAAGGTGTTTATTTATTCATTATATTTTACTTCACTTTTCACTCTGTGATGATCGATTTTCCCATCATGTCTTTTGTAGAGAATGATGATGAGATTTGTTGTTGAAATTAGTGTCATGCTTAATATAATCTATATGATCATGGACTTGTTCGAGAGATGTTGACATTATGCACTTAGAAGGACTATTTCATTGACTATATATAGTAATAGAATTTAATATACAGAGTTCCTGAACAATACTTTGTGTTCACAGTTTTCGTTTCTACACATGCATTTATTTACCTGAAGCCATGAATGAATGAATCAACCCATTTTCCACGTTGGCGCTTGCTGTCATCCCCAATAAAATCGCGAGTCATATCTGTCCGGGTTGAACACCGTTTCGGAATCAGTGGTCTTGATCGGACGGTCAATTACAAGTGAATTCTGTTTGTCATCGTTAACATTGACTGAGCCCTTTTATCTTTCTTCGTTTGCAATATTGACATGAGTGCACAAACGGAAACATATCGTCACAGTTATATGTTTAAGGGTTCATTTTGTATTACTTTTTATCAAGTACTTTTGTACTTAAAAGTAAAATTCTAAAAAAGATATTTTAAGATAGGAAAGTAAATTGATGTTTGAGAAACAGAAACGTATTGTCACCGTTATATGCTTAAGGGTTCATTTGATAAATCTATCACTTTTTATCTCTAAATCTCCCTTTTCTGATGCTTCGGGAGAGCTTCGGAATTGGGTTCACAGTTTTCGGTTTGCTATCTTATTTTACCAGCACAATTACCTCATGCCAATTTTGCCATAATCTGTCACGTAAATTCTAGAAGCAATCCATAATATTGTTATATGATAGTATATCATAATTTATAAAAAAAAAAAAAAAAAAAAAAAAAAAAAAAAAAAAAAAAAAAAAAAAAATGCATAAACTAATAAATACTAGATCATTGCTCAAAGATGAATACGAATACGAAACCGAAGAACTCTCTCTGAAAGCAGTCATAGATCTTTGTTGCATGAAAGATTAAATTGCAGTTAAAAGCTTAAAATTGCAAGAAAATTACCATCTTGACAAGTATTAAGATTACTGATGCTTAAACAATTTTATTCATTCACCAGTTCAATCCCTAACTTGTTCCTTCCGCAAAGAAACATTTATACTACAAGACAAGAATCAAATGGACCATTCAAAACGACATGTTTGATTAAAGAATAAATATCCTGAAAATTAATAATAGGAACGAAGCTGCTGCTAAACAAATCGAAAAACCTGATACAAAAGTCATCTGTAGTTAATAAATGCAAAATTACACCTAAACAGTCTCATTATGACTAGAAAGCACAAAATGTAATCCTGGTCAGCTAGCTTAGCTTTCAAGTTCAAACTGTCACAAAAAGGAAAACCTGGTCAGCTAGTTTTCAAGTTCACTTCGTATCCAATCTTGTGAACACATCAGGGCATGCACTGTAGATGGACGTAGTGAATCCCAATCACGATTAAGGACGTTTCTGCCACTGTCAAATGCAGAATCTGGCATAACTTTCGACATGGGTATTCCCAAAATGTTCCTCGCCATCATCGACAATATCGGATAACTTGGAGTGTGAACTTTCCACCAGTTCAATACATTTAAGTCGCCATTCAGAGGAAATAGTGGTTCCTCCAAGTATTTATCCAAGTCTGATTTAGATCCTTGACTTTGGGTGGTTTCATGGAGGAATTTGTCAAAACCCATAAGCCTATCGTACGAAGAACTCCGGCCATTATCAGCAGAATTCATTTGCCAACCCAAACCTTGGTCAACAGAAGCCAAGGGTGATCCAATAGAGTGTTCGTTGTAAAGAGAGTTGAGGCAATCGATAACATCATTGATCTGCTCGCTCATGTATAATTTAGGATAATAATACTCTATCAACTTCATTTTAAATCGAGGATCTAATACCGCTGCAACAGCTAAGCCTAAGCTGCATCTTTTCCAATATTCATCGAATTTACTCCTCATCTTTGTAGCTAGAGAACTAATGTACTCATCTGGATTCGAGCACCATTCAATCAACTGCAAGTGAGTATCACACATATCAGGAAAATATATATTTGCAGTAGCTGGATACTTGCTCTTGGTGAAAACGTTAGTAACTTCAACAAAAAGTTTCAAGAAGCTGACGATTGTGGATGCTCTATCCCATTCCTAAATCTGATGGGCATATTGTGTAGCCACCATCAGCATCGTGTTCTTGAAGAAGCGAAAACGCTTCCTTGTATTCCAAGGCAGCCTGAAGCATAATATATGTTGAGTTCCACCTCGATGGATTATCAGCAGATAAGGACTTCTGGCTCTCAACTCCAGCTTGAAGTGTCATCTCATCAAACTTTGATTTTTGTCGCTACTGAACTCCGAATGTATTGCATGCTCTCTCGGATTTTGTGGGTAATTTCAGACAGTGCTTCCAAAGCATCTTGAGCCATAAGATTGATAACATCTGTCGCACATCGGACATCAAATAGCTGCCCATTACAATAAAGGAATCTGTTCTGGGAAAGCCTATCTCTTATTCTACCAACTACTTTATCATTGCTGGACTGATTATCGAATGTCATTGCAAATAACTTTCGGTCTATATCCCATTCCATAAGACATGTCATAATAACTTCTGCATGGATGTCTTCAGTGTTACATGGATCAACCATTATGAAATTTAAAAACCTTCTTCCTCATCTGCCAATCTTCATTGATATAATGTGCTGTCAAACATAGGTATTCCGAATCCACAGAAGCTTTCCAGACATCCGCACTTACATTGATTTTACCAGGTAATTTATCGAGAAGGTCAAACACTTTCTGCTTCTCTTTTGCATAGATCTCCATACAGTCGGATTCAATTCTATCAAATTCCACATTTTCAAACAAAGGCTGTAAATTTCCGACAAATACCTTAAATCCTACATGGTCCACCATTGTTAAAGGATATCCATGTAAAATCATCATGCGAGCAAGATCGAATCGACTCCTCCTTTGATCCAAATTATGTCTGGCAATGGTAACAGAACTGTCCTCTTTCATCCGCACTTGTTCGTATTTAACATTCACAGGGGTGAGCATTTCATCTCTTATGTGCTCTTGAGCAATATTAACAAGGCTTCCCTCCTTTTTTCTTTCCCTTTGCTGTGAAGTAATCAGATATTCCATGGTTAGGTCTCTTCTTACACCTTATCAAATGGTTTCTCAAATGTGACGTTCCACTCCTACTTGATCCACTGAGTTTCTTTTTGCAATGCCTACAAACCGCGACACAAGTCTCTCCTCTTTTTCACCCTGTCAAAGTCATTCCATACAACAGATTTCAATCTACTTGATTTGACAATCACTGCATCTGGAATGTCCATGGCATGAGCCTGTTGAGTTACCATATCTAAATGTTAGAAATCCAGTAGAAATGTACATTCAAAATTAAACCAGACATAAGTCAGCTATAATGAACTAATAAAGTTGAAACATCATAAGAATCTTAACATTGTCGTCGAGTTTTGATACTAACACCTCAGTTGCATGAAAGCAATACATAAACACAGATTCACAAGAACAAACAATTGACTTCACAATTATTTCCCCGGCCCATTAAGCTTCACAAGCCAAAAACCATCCAATGTATATTAAAATAAGATACAAAAATGCAATGGCTTTTGCATTTAACTTCATGTTAAAGAGATATCTCAGCATCCAGTAGACAAACACAGAAATAAGCCAAACCGATAGAAACAAATGTGCATTCGAACAGTTTCAGCAACAATAATATTAGGAAACACAGACCAAGTCTGTAATGCAATAAACCAATTGAAGACAAACCCAATACAAAGCAGAGCAAAATATGAGCAAGAAAATATAACTTCTCAACTATCGACTCGAATTGAAACAACCAACAACAAGCTTCGTTTTTTAGGTCACGAAACCTGAAGCTATTTATAATCCAAAATAACTTGAATTCAGAATTGAAAGTGCATCAAAGCAAAAGGGCAACTGCCATTTCGAGCAACAAAAACAAAGAAACATAATTAAGACATATACTGTATTAAACCTGCAACCTTCAAATGAGTATGAATTTTTCGTTACAGCAGCTCAGTAGCAATCTGAAGTTGAATTGTGTGAAGCGAATAAACGAAACTCGAAAAGACGAAAGTTGCGATTGTAATCTTCTCTCTTCGGCAGTGTTTCGACTTTCGAGAGAGAGAGGTTGGCTTTTGCCGAGGAAAATTTTGATGCGTTTATATTTATCCCGGCCGGTTACTTTATTTATTTATTATTATTTTTTTTAGTAGTAATATTTACTGTATTTGTAATTTTTTTGGTCGAACAGTCATTTTATTAAAAAAAAATAATCTGCCTGAAAGTACTGCATACATCTTATTACATCACAAAACTAAGAAACTCAAAACTAGTCATAATAGCTAAAAAAAAAACTATTTAACGGATCAGAAGCTATACAGCTAGAAATACTATCAGCTAATAAGACAGCAGAACAATACTTACTACCATATGGTTTGTGCTTCCATTAAAAACTATGATGCCATTCCGCTCCGACCACAAATAATAAATCAGTGTTGCAAATAAAAAATGCTTCAAACGAGCTAACTTGGATTTGTCGGATGTTTTTTGTTGAATCAAACATGTACGTGGTGGTAACCAGTGTTAACCGAATACAGTTTTCACGGTTATACGACGAGTTAATGTGAGTTGGCTATTTTACGTCAAAACCATTTATACAGAAGATTTGATTTGATCTTGCAATACAAGTCTTATGAAAACTAGTAAGCTGAAGAATCCTTACTTGATCCGATCTGATTTCCGATTTGATTTTGGTTTAATTATGGATTTCCTATTCTATGAAGGAATCTTAATTAAATCCTAAAAGAAAGGTATTATATTAATGAAAGGATTCTCATGGGATACAATTCCTATTCTAAAAGGAAGTGTTTTCCTATTCTGTGAAGAACTCGATTCTTCAAGATTGAGGGTTGCAAGTATAAAAAGGATGAAGACTACTACAACCTCACATACACGTCTTAGCTATCAGCTCTTTCGAATAGCTTATTGGAGAAGAAGACGTTTTTCTTTCTACACCATATAGTTCACGATCCGTTTGACTTGTGTGTCCGTGAACTGTTAGAGGGTGATTGTGGTTACGTGAGCACTTATCAAACTACTATAGAGTTGTTCTTTACGGTGCGTTTACTTGGTGGCGCTTGTAATCCGTTTGGGGATTGCAAGAAAGTCCTTGTCCGTTTGACAAGGCATTGGCGCTCGTAATCCGCGTGGAGGTTGCGAGAAAGTCCTTACCCGTTTGGTAAGGCAACCGGCGCTTGTGATCTAGTGAGGAGATTACAAGAAAGTCCTTATCCGTTTGATAAGGTACGTTATGTAAGTCCTAGTTCGATTGATTAGGTCTGTTAGTGTAGACGAAGGATCCACTTAGTGAAATAGAAAGTAGATTATATATTTGCGAATTGTAATCCGTCTACTGTCCTATTGTTGCAAGAATAGTGGAATGTCGTTTACCGACTGGGCGAGGCCCCGCGAGTAGGTGTATCGAGCTGTGTGAACATATCACCGTGTTATTTACTACGCACCGTTAGCACAGCTTGGGATAATCCACTGATTTAGTCAGAATACACTTTCGCTTTTTGAACAAACCACATTAACTCCCGACTCCACCTCTTCAGGGACCGATTAATAGCACTGAAATGGCATTAGCGAGAACCATGCTTGTTCTAGAAAATGGCAATCAAAGAACAAATGATCTAATGTCTCTTCATACTTGACCACAAAACGTATATGATGAATCAGGGACAAATTCTCCATTAAAACAATCTATGTTTAACGATCAAACGATTGTTCTTGCTAACCCATAAAATTATTCTATGTCTAGGGACCAAGCTACGACTCCAAATCAAATTAGACCAAAAGACATTCTCGGAATGAACTCCAATGGCATCATATCCAACTTTAACATTATCTTGACCTGAAGGAGAGAAACCGATTGAATCGAATAATCCAATCTATCCGATATGTGCGGCACGTACCAGCTCCCGAAACTCGACAATAGATCAAAGGAAATAGGAATAGGAAGAAGCCGATTCCCGTCCTTCATAAGTCACAAACTTTCGAATCTCTTCTTACCTCGACATCTAAAGAAATATTAGGGAATTTATCATGTAAAGTCACCCCATTCACCCAAGGGTCGAATCAAAATGAAGCTTGAGAAACTCTTCCCAACTCATTACACATAATACTTTTCGAACACCTCCCTTAACTTTAGCGAGGTTGTTCAAGCGAGTGCTCGAGTCGGGAGGTTTACGAACACCCTAGAAACAGCTTGGATAGTCTATTTTGAGTGACCCAATCGGCCCATAAAGTTATTTTCTCACACAAAATCTTCCATATTTGCTTTCCGATGAGCGCCTTGTTCCAAGTTTCTAGATCAAAGATACCTAAACCTCCTTCTCTTGGCTTGCACACATTCTTCCATGCAATAGGACATTTTTCGAGCTCTCGGTTCACGACCAAAAAAAAGATACGCATTTATTCTCTATCGGTTTGATCACGGCTTTCGGTAAGAGAAAAGACACTAATATGCTTACATATTATGGAGAACTGATTGAATGAGCATCAATCGACCTGCATAAGATAGGGATTTCATCGCTGACCATCTAGTCTTCTCGAGACTTTCTCTACTAGTTCTATATAGTGCTCAATCCGTAACCTAGACGAGAGTAAAGGAACTCCTAGATATTTAATAGAGCGAGTGACCTTTAGGGAAACCACACGACTTCAAAATTTAATCCCTCTCACCATATGAACCACAACTCAGGGAAAAATATAACTTTTTTCTTCATTCACATGTAAACCGAGACAACGAGAGAATTCCTTAAGCCAATTAAGCATATCTGGTCCACCTGAAAACTATCGCCATGGGAAAATAGAAACAAATCGTCCAGCGAAACAGAGGTGAGTCAAATTTAAAAGCTCTAGACCATGATGATATGTAATGGAACTAGGTGGACAAGCTAAGGAATGAGATAGATGTTCCATTACACTAACAAATATCATAGGGGAAATATGATCACCTTGACGGACTCCTTTCCTTCCTTTTAAGTAACCTTCAACATATCCATTAATCGCGCAGAGAATATGAAACACTTTTAGTACATGCCATTATCCAGGCAATAAATGTTGTTGGAAAACGAAAACCCAGCAATACTTCTTCAATGAAATCCCAACTAACCGAATCAAAAGCTTTTCGGATGTCCACTTTAAAAGCACATTGCAAAGTCCCAAAATCTTTATGATAACCACTAACCAACTCATGTGCAACTAAAATATTGTCCGAAATAGAACGTTCAGCAACAAACGTTGATGCATATTACTAATCAAGGACGGTAACACTTCAGAAAGTCTCGTAGCTAAGATTTTAGAAATTACCTTGTAGAAAAATGTGCAACGGGCAATGGGTCTAGAGTCCTTGAGGCCTTGGGGATCTATGCATTTTGGAATGATCGTCAGCAAAGTAGCACTTGAATTGCTTGGAAATTATGCCGCTTACAAAAAACGAGAGTACAACCTTTGTAAAGTCATATCCTACCACCAACCCGGTTCCTCTTAAAAAAATTTGAGTTAAAAGCATCATTCCACTGGAGCTTTGGATGAATCAATACCCCATAGTGCTTCTTTTACTTCTTTAGCAAAAACTTCAGATACTAGCGAGGCTAGCTTGCACTTCGAGTTAAGCGCCGAACCCCTCGAGAAAATTCTACTATCGGCATAACATGATCGAGCCACCGAAACTCCTAATAAGTTCTTATAGAAACTTATCATATGAGTACTAATTTCCCTCGATTAGTACAAATTATCCCATACGGAAGTTTGAGACTTGTTATGGCATTTCGAGAATTACGAATTTTCATTTTATTATGGAAAAATAAAGTATTTGCATAGCCTAACTTCATCCAATCTACCCTAGCTTTCCGATAATAAAAGTTTTTTTCCTGGTCAAGTAGGCCTCTTAATTCCATAACCATGGCTCTTTCTTCGTCTTGCATAATAGAATTTAATGGATCCAGGCTGTAAATTTTCCTGTACAAACTTCACAAGATACCTCGGCTTTTCCACCCTATCCGAAATAGACGAAAATTCATATATGTTAAGCCCCTGCAACTCCTTCCGGATAGATTTCAGTTTTTGCCACAAAGAGAACATTGGAGTTACATGCACTCTCATATCCCAAGCCTCAGACAAGAAAGAATTGAAGGTGGGATGCTTCATCCACATATAATAAAAACTGAAAACTTTATGGAATCCTCTCTCAAATTCACAAAGATAGACGATCAATGGTAAATGATCGGAGAGACCAGGCTCTAATATCTCTGTAAAAATTCTAGAGAAGACATCACGACAAGTAAGATTCAACAAGGTACGATCAAGCTTACACCATATCCCGGCAACAACATCTTGGTAGTTAGACCAAGTGTATTGGCAGCCTTGACTCGTGCTTTCGAGAGAGCCCAGTATCACACAAACACTATTCAAAATCCCATGTATCAACGGGACCTAAAAGAACTCCTCCTAACTTATCCGTACTTCCGATCATTGTGTTGAAGTCTCCTTGTACTATCCACGGCCCTTACACTCTCCGTTCAAGCATTCTAAGATATGACCACGAGCTAACCTATACCTTTCATCATAAACAATTGTCCAGTTAATTATCATATTTTCCACAAGCATTTTATAAGGAATCCAGCTGAGAATTAGCTTGAGATTCCTCTACTTGTGTTTTATCGGGATCGTACATGAGCCAAATTCTACCAATATGATGGTAGGATGTATTGTGAATCAACACCCAATTCCTAATTTTTACCTTACTCCATAAAGTCTGTCTATATTCTCTACTAACACATAAATTTCAAGCACACCACATGCCATTAGTTTATTCCTAGCAATCGGTTGCCTTACCTTTGATTGCTTCAAAGGGAAATTAGGTCCCCCGATATTCTAACTTCCTAATATCATCCTTTTTCGAGGATATGACCAGATCAAAAACTGCTTGGCTATACTAGTAGATGGGGGCACAAATTAATAGTCAATGAACTACTACATTTTTCCATAGAAACCGTCGAACTCTGTTTGCATCGAAGAGACATTCGCACAGTATGAGCAGTGACACCCTCTTTCTTTTTACCCTTCGAAGCCACTTGCCTTTCTTCTTTGCTACTTGGAGTCCATTTAGCTTCTCGATGATGGAAATTTAGAATCCACAACCTCTTGATTTTCCACAGATCTCAACAAGCTGGAGAACTCTCTTGTACTTCATCCTTCTCAACTATCTGGGTTGGAGCGAGCAGGCGTAGGAACACTCGGAGCCAATTCCTCTTTCTTATGCCACACTTGAGCATTCCTTACTCGACACTTCTCTGTAAGGTGACCTGGCTTCTTACATTTATCACACATAGAGGGAATCCACTCAAATTCAACACTCTGAAAAAATTAACCATCTCGTCATCGATCGATACGAACTTTATGCTGGAAAAGGACCAGCAACGTCCATCATGATCGATAACCTTACAAAGCCCTACCTCGATTGGTTACATGTGATTTGATCGACGATGAGAGGGTACCTAGCACACTTTCAATACGACTCGGAAAGTCATCCTTCTAGAATACCGGTGGCGGCAATGGAAATCCGACCCAAATCGATACTTTATCAACCTCATCAATGGTGAAATCCATTGCCGCTTTCCATTCTTTTGAACAACGAGAGGTCGGTTATTGAAAAAAATATAGTCACCCGAGTTAGTGCTTGCAACTTCGTCTCCTCCGATTGAAAGTTCAGTAAGAACAAGTTATCCTTAATCATATTCACACTCAATAGTCCAGCGATTACCCACCGATTCATCAAAAATGCTTTCAATTTGGGAAATCGAGGTGAATCTCCATAAACAAAACCAATCGGGGCGTGATGCAATTTTTCAACCTCGATACAACTTCCTCCGCCTTAAACCTAACAAATGTCATCCCGTTTTCAACGGCCGGCGGTATAAATCTCAACGAATTTGTTGCGAGATCTAACTTTGTCATTACCAAACAAACTACTCCACTTCGTATTAATCGACATTTCCGGCACCACGACACACCATCATTCGCGACAACACCACTATTCATGGGTAACGACAAACCAGAATTCACTCCGATAGATATTGTAAACAAAAGGGGAAAAGTACGTGACCGGAAAGAGCTTCCTCCGATCTAAAGACCGGCAAGTCGCGGCTTCAGCTACTAAATGCGAGAGAAACCCTTTCACATCGCGATTGTTTTTAATTATTTTTTCTATTTCTTGTAATTTTATTTTTAATTTATTACTAAAAATTTTTCTACAAAACTAATAAATGATCCAGTATTTATCACCATTGTTATACTTAAATAAATTTTCATTAAATATATAAAGAAAGAAAGAAATTTCTTTGCTTCGAACGACAAAATATTGTATCCACTAATTAAAAATATATATGTAGAAAAGATAAAATATTAATATAATATTATATTTGTTTGTATGTATTTTTACTTTTTAATATTTGAAATTCATAAAAATAATGACACATTATTATATTTTATAATGAAATAATGAATTTTTAAAAGAATATTAAAATTATATATCCTAAAATTTAATATTTCGTGACTAGGAAGTGGCACAGTGCTTGCTTTGCTTGGAGCTCCTTTTTTCATGAATGCTTTCTTGAAAGCTCTACTGTGTGCTAGTTGTTTGTAGGACGAAATAAAATTTAATCTACTAAAATAAAAATAAATTATCAAGTTTAGAAATTTAATTTATAGGAAAATAATTTATTTTCCAAAAAAAAAAAGTCGCTAAGAATTTATTTATTTATTTTATAAAAATAATTAGTTGTTTTTTTAGGAGCAGTATTTTACTGTTCGTATTAATTAAAAATGATTTAATAAAAGAAAAAAATCTTTGATTTTTTAATTAAAAATTTGTTTGTTTGATGTTTATTTTTAAGATTTGTTTTAGCCTGTCTGATTAAAAACCAGCACGAGTCAGACCAACGGCCCAACAGAGCTCAAACTGCTCAAATACAACATCGAACGATCGTTCATTTGCATATCCGTAAGTTTATCAGTATTTTAAAAAATTAAATAAGATTTAAAGTGCTGCTATTTCATGACGTAGAATATAATTATAACTGAAATCAACTATCGGAAAAACAGAAATGAGATCCGCTAAGCTACGTGTAGACTTATTTTTTCGTCCCTATTAATTAATAAAAACAAATTGACAAAAGTCCAAAATAAAGAAGCTAGCATTGATTAAAAGCTCCAATCATGTATGATATTGCATAAAATATCAATCTGTCCGAAACGATAAAATAAAGTCCAAGGCCTCGGAGTTTGTAGAAGGTCAAGGTCCATCCATGTCAAGATAAGAATCGAAGGGGTTGAGCAGACCGATTAAACACATGGAACACATGTGCAAACTGCCAACATTCAACACGATCGGAACGTTACGACCGATACTTACCATTGCAAGAGTATAAATCCCCTGATCACACTCTCATTAACTCCTACAACATCTACATCTGAGCCTCATAAATAGTTAAGAGCTTGTAAATAGAAAAGGACCTCAAGTCTACTCATAATTTTCATACTATACTACACACTCATTCTAGTATAAAGCATCTTGTAATAGTATTCTTGATATCAATAATAGGTTTTGGTATTCTCTGGATGATCAATATATTAACAAGCAATACCTTGATTAAGACCTGACTTGCATAATTATAGGGAAAAACTAATTATGTGTGATGCAATATGTATAGTTCATTTTCTCCAATTGTCAAGTTTTTCTCCATGAAATAACACTTCATTAATTAGCTAGGATTAATTAGTACTCGTAGTATACGAATTCTACGAAGACTTTGTGATGAAAGATTAGATATACAGTTTCGAAATTGACGGTGTATCATGTTTCATGTTTGTACAAATTAAAAATCATAAACTTATCATTGTGGTTTCCAACTTCTAACTATTATAAAATTTTATCATGGATCGAATTCGTATTCTCGGTGAATTTTTAATGTTCTTATACAAGTCAAAATAAAGAATGAAAACAATTTCTTTCTTTTATATATGAAAATGTAAATTGCAAGAATTTTCTTTCTTATGTTTTATAAAGCTAGTTTGTTTTTACTTTACATATATTTAAGATTACTTTATATATCAAACTTATATCGATGGAAAAAGAAGTTACTTTATCTAATTTTTCTCCTTAAGTCAATGATAAATCAATTTATGATAGTTCGCAGAAGGTTCCCTTCAATATATAACTGGTCTTTAATTACACTTGAAAAGGAAGGGTGTAAAAATTAACTAGAAAGAAGAATCGATCGATATATGCCAGGCTATTAGCTAATATATACGTAAATCATCAAATTTATAGTATATCTTCTTAGAAAATGATGACCTAGACCATTCTTTCCACGTATTGATCATATTTCCACTTATTTTTTCTAATATAAGAATCAAACTAATGACCTTTCGAATCAAACTAATCACCTCGACTACCTTTCGAATCAAACTAATCACCCTTCGAGGGAGAAAATTTAATATATTTTTTGATAAAGAATATTCACTGTATTTCTTTTTTAAGAAAGAATAATCTCTATGTTTGGTGAATGATTTCATCTGATAATGATTAATTTATTACGTATTAGTATCATGCTACTAGAAGGATGAATGAATGTTTTTATGACATTTTACCTCATCGCAGTGGTATGGAGAAGAAGATGGAATGGAAAATAAAGTAATCACGTGAGTTCAGTATGGGAGTGGGAGGGGACCCTTTTCCACGTCAGCAGGCAGCATATCCTACCTCCCGTCTTAAAATAAATGTAAATTTTTACATATAATTTATATTGAAAAATTTGCAGTTTAGCTTTGTATTTATTTTGTGACGGATGGAGATATCTCTGTGTGTACACGGCGCTGCTAATATGCCACATCAGCACATGAAAATGGACCCCTATGTAGACGGAGCGATAGTTAATCGTGGGGTGAGTATGGGTCCGACCCAATCTACTGATCCAATCCGATCCAATTGGATTAGATTGGATTTGAAAAGAAAATTGGAAATCCAATCCAACCCATATTTTTTAACGTGGATTGGGTCATGGATTCGACAAAAAATATTCAACCCAATCCATCAATCCACATTTTTATTAATTAAATTATTATTTATATATTAATATACATATAAAATGATTTCAATATATTAACAACAAATCTAAAAAACTTACATATATCGTTTAAGTATTAATTATTAATTAGATGAAAATTTATGACAATATATATGTACAAATAATTGTACTATCATAATATTTTTAAATTTTATTATGATATTTCGTTATATGATGATTGAAGTGCATAAAAAATTAATTAAATTTTTTTATTTCTTGATAAAATAGTTTAACTTGTTAAGAGCTTTTAACATAATATTTTTTTGTCAAATCCATTTTGATCCATAGATTATACAATCCAATTTATTCGATGGATTGAGTTGGGTTGGATCACAGAAAATTTTCGAAAATCCAATCCAACCCATCGAAATTTTACAGTGGATTGGATCGATTTTCGTCAAATCCAACCCAACCCATACTCACCCCTAGTTAATGATCTTTCTTCTTAACGCGGAATTTTTTTTTATTTCTATTTCTTTTTATTTTGAGACAATAAAAACTCATCAATCTTAATTTAAAATTTATATATTCATTTATCATTTTCGATGACATGTGAGCCACTAAATCTATGTTTTGAATACTAATTAAGCTGCTATATATGTTGTATAGTAAAGAGGTGGGAATACACTTGTATTGGATGTGAAGTTCTTGTGTTATATAATTAAGGACATTTCCGATGCAACTAATGATGCCGAAAAGATTGATAAATTATAGGGTATATGATCGTTAAATAAATTGGTGATGATATATATCAACAGTATAGGAATATTATTTATCATATAGTATTATTGTTTACAAGAAAAGTTGCTCTACCCAGCTTGAATTTTAGAAATTTTTATTGTTAAAAAATATTGAATTCAAAGAAAAATAAAACAAAAAATAATCGAGAATATTATGCTAGTATATGTTATTCAGTGTCCTCGTAATTTCATTGGCATCTATTTGTTACCTTTATTAGTTCCGACGTTGCATGCCTTTCTGTTTCTTCCTTTTCCAAATATATAATTACACCATCATGCATATGCTTTACTTAAACCATAGCGTTGTTAATAAGTTAGCAAAACACCAACCAAATTACAAATTAACAAAAATTTGAAACATAATAACATAGAAAGTAAAAACATAAAATATCTAATTAATTATCCCCACCTAAGATATTCTTTTTGTTTCTAAATAAATGGATCGAGTCAGTTGAACTTGTCCCCGTAAAACTCTCTTCTGTTTCTTCATTTTCTTCTTCTTTTAATTTACTTTTCGCTTCCGCCGAAGTTACATTAATATTGAATTAATTAAGAATTAGGGTTTAATTAATTTACAAAGTAAAAAAATAAGGTTTCTGGTGTAAGGTCAAGCATTACTGGGTTTTAATTTGTGCGTGCTTGGTCATATATGGTGGCTTCATTTATAATTTTACGCATCTCAGGAGCTAGCATAGCTTTGGAGCTTATACTGTAATTTTAATTCAAAGCTTCTTCGAAACAAATTCTATTCCAATTAAGCTATAAAATAGGTATGTGAAATATATATATTCAACGTCTTCTTTCTTTCCTTTTCTTCCTTTCAGGAAAAAAGAATGGTATTTCTTCAAATTTTAACCACAAATGTCTTTATTCTTCATGTTGCTTGCAGAAATTAGATTTAATGTCATCTATTGTTGCAAGAACGGGAAGGGACAGACAACGTTATGAGGACAATTTCCGTTTAGTTTCTGGTCCTTTTCTGATTTTCTTGACACGATTACTATAAAGTAAAAGTTTTTATAACTTATAATTATAATTATTTCTTTTAAATCAAACTCATTGTTAGAAATGTAATAGTTTTTCATTATTAGACGGTTTTATTCTCATTTTAATCAATTGAAATAATTTTTGGTGTTAATACGATTAATTAGCTATATATAAACCACCAACCATTACTAAGTAAAATGATATATGTTTTTCTTTTTTTTTTAATCAGGTGCATTCCTTATAGGCTAACAAGTGGTAACGATACAGAAAATAAGATGGAAGTCCTAATGGTTTCCTCACCGAACCGAAATGATCTTGTGTTCCCAAAGGTACGGAACTCGAAACAAACAGAGAGCTTAATTAGTAGCTTATAAAACTTAATTTAATTTAATAAGATAACTAATTATAATTTAGTTTTATTTTGGAATCTATAACTAATTATAGTTGGAAATAAAATAAAACATGAAAATAATAATAATAATATATAATATGTTGAACTAACTGTATATAGGGTGGATGGGAGAATGATGAGACAGTAGTGGAAGCAGCATGTCGTGAAGCTTTGGAGGAAGCCGGAGTGAAAGGAATACTCAGAGTAGGTTTTGCCTGTATTCCTCTTTTTTATTTTATTTATCACAAAACTAATTTATGTACTGAGAATATAATACTAGGAAACAGAAGAAAAACACAGAAATCTTACAATTGTTAATTTGAGCTCTAATAGGAAATTCCGCTTGGAGTTTGGGAGTTTAGAAGCAAGAGCTCATTGGACCTCTGCACTCTAAGGAGGCTGCCGAGGATACATGTATGCGATGGAGGTAACCGAGGAGCTTGATGAATGGCCCGAACATGAAAGCCACCATAGAAATTGGGTAATATACGGTAGAACCTCGTTAAAATATCACTATACGATAATAACCTCACAAAATTAATAACAAAATTAATAACTTTGCCCGAGTCCCAAAATCAAGTGTTAGATATAATCGTATATCAATAAATTAACAAACTCAGATTTCTTCTTACTATGTCATTTGGTTTGCCTTATTCAGCTAGGGGTAGGAGATGCATTTAGACTTTGCCGATATGAATGGATGCGAAGTGCATTGGAGGAGTTCTTAAAAGTAATTAATGCAGAAGATGAAGAAAAGCTTGGAATGGAAAGAGAAGCAGAAGAGATAAATGAACTTTTGCCAGTTCTGGAAGCAGAATGTCAAGTTATGGCACAAAATTGCCTTTTAGATCCTTCCAACGGACAATATCTTTAGTATGATATCAGTCCATTTCCCTGGCATGGTCCTCTAAACAGGCCAGTTTGACATCATCGTGAGAGTTAAAAAACAATTTGACAGTAGATTATGCTTTAATTTGTATGCTTACATCTATTAATGTTGTAAGGTCTACTATGCACAAATGATAAAGATATACTAATAATATATAATTTGCACTTCAGTGTTTCTCAAGCAAATATTTAACATTTACTCATCAAATTTACTGATAAGCATTAACTTAAACTATAAATTTAAATAAATTTGAGAAAACTTTAAAATAGCTTTCCATACATCCCACTCATTCACAAAATCACAATAATCATGAATAAATAGAACATTACCAACTATAATTTTAGAATCCCAGAAAGCTGTACTGCTCCTATAATGGAAGCCAATCACTAAGTAGCAGCACCTTGTTTGGCCTTGAGCACTAGCTCCTCTGTGGTGGTTCCAATGATCTCGTTGGCACGTTTTAACCCCACACAGTAAAAACGTCCGATTGTGTCCTGAACTCGACGAAAAGTAATGTAATTAGAAGACAAATTCCAAACGGACATTTGATATCAGGAGAACAACAAAATTTAATATTAGTTCAGAAAGGAAATGGCAAGGCAGCTTACTCGAGCAACAATTCCTAACTTCTCCAACTTTTCAACAGCATCATCGACATCAAAATTACAGCTCTCATGAAACTCTTCTTTAATTAGTTCTTCACAACGCAGATCAAGATCCTATTTTAAGCATCATCACGAAATCATCAACAGGAATTGGTGAATAAAAAATCATTAAAAGGAGCAGGCAAGGAAAAGTAATCCAACCTGCCGAGTGGCTTTGCCCTGTTCCATCAAAATAAAGAATGATACTGATGACCTCTTTAACCTGAAATTATAATGAGAGGTCAACAATTGGAGCATAAAAGTAGTTCAGAATAATGTGGAAGAGATAGTGGTACCGCCAATCTTACATGTGCAAAGATTAGTTTTCTCATGGTTAACTATATAGTACAAGAAAATAACAATAACATTTGATGATAAAATCATCTGAGGACTGCAAACTTACTTCCTGCTGAATAACATCATCACATAAGTGAAGAAGAGTACCCTTTCCACTGTCTAATTGTTTGTCATACATGGACTGTGTGATTAAGTTTTGATATGCCGCCATATTTGCTTGAAACCTAAATCAAGTTGAAAATTAAATACAAAGATTAAGATCTGAAATCGGAAAAAAGTACCCATAAGCAACAAATTAAAAACAGAGGGAAAACACTTAACGTGAAATATGTCTTGGCTACAAAGTAACCAATCACTGTTGAGATAATTGCAAATATGACCCAAAGATCATCGGAAGGCATTTCGAGAGAACTGGACACTGCAACCTGTAATGAACATGTGTTTAAAACTTCCAAATGTCATTATCAATGGTCTCAACCAGAATGAAATTATTGCCATCAAGAAACGCTCACCAGCCCAACCACTGCAGATCCAAGGAACTTGACCCAATCCATTGGAGTTAATCCAGGATTTTTCTTTTCTGGCTGTCAACATTATCACATATTTGATCATCAATCATGCGGAGATCAAGAGAATTGTGACAGAGGGCAAAGTTGAGAGATAAGTATTGTTGAAAGTTTCTTACAAGAACTATTTCCATATCAGCCATTGGAATGTTTTTGAAATGCTTCACAAAAATTCCTCTTTCAGGTTTTGATGCAGTACTAGCTCCCCTGTAAGAGTCAAAATTCTTCTCAAGTATTAAAAATATATCATGAAGAAGCATTTGCAGTATGTATTTTGAATGTATAATTTAAGAAGCCTAGATCTAGGAGTTTTATAAGATTCATTAGTATAGTCCATAATCAGAATTCAGAACCGAGTCTGTCACCTACTAATCAGAAAAGCGTATGGCCGGATCTTTATACAACTAATACAACTGCCTAACCAATAGTTAATAGAAACAGAGGAGAGAGAACCAACTGAGCAGGACCTGTACACAACTATCATCCTATCAAAGGTAGGCTCCTGGATTGTGGTCTTCCCCAGTAAATTTCGGAGGCTGAAAAAGAGAAATTATGAATAGTAAGAAATTCAATGAGATACACAGAAAGGGAATAAACAACTACACATATATGGTACATGTACATGGTCATGCGTCAGCACAAAGAATGTAACGAGATTATTTCTGCAACCTTAAATCCATATTCTCAAGGCGAATTCGTTCAACATATAAGTCATCTTGGTCTTCAGAGATAATTTCATCATTCTTTTTGGATCTTCCTTACGCTGTCTACGTGGCTTTTTGCGGAATAGTTTTTCAATCCTGCAAGTATATTGAAAGAAAGATGATGCAAAAGTAAGGCATGGATGATAAAAAAGTTCAGACAGTCAAATTATACACATATTAAATTCACAGGAAGGTCCATACAGATTCTCTTTCTTGGCCTAGCTAAAGAGCATACCAAATAAAACAGCAACACTATGAAAAAAATAGATGTTATAAATATATTCAA
>JANIEQ010000990.1:0-14219 GCA_024708375.1 Oxalis stricta | reverse complement strand
GGAAAGTGCATGCAAAATTCATTTTGTAGAAATGAGCAAAGGCAACTTCCATCTAACTGCTCTAAACTTCCTTTTAGAATTCTGACCAGACCTTTTCATTTTATGATGAACTTCAAATCAAAGGCAAAGACTTATTAAATATCGTTTCTTTCTTTCTTTCTCTATATATATGGATCATTCACTTGGTTTCCCTCCATCGGTCAATGAAAACTCCATTTCTTCCAATCTTAGATAGCTTCATATATATTGCATCAACTTTTAGGATATAGAAATGTCTGCCATCCAATTGTACAGTTCCATTCCCATGGAGAGAATTTTCAAAAGATGCTAACGAGAGTTCTTTTACGGGTAATAGATTTAGTTTCGATCCTCATCGATGTAATTGTTTGGTACTTTGTAAATGTTCAGAAGTTTTTGTCCGTTGTACTGGTCTGTTCTTCAATCACAATTTCGCACTTCAAAACCTAAGGATGAAAGAGACCTTGCTTTTGAGTTGCTTGGCAGAGGGGACGAAATAGTCAATGAAAAGAAAGACGATGAGAGCATGATGAGCAGACAGGATATTGAGTTACTGATGAAGGATATGGGAATCTTTTGCAGCCCTGAAAGTGAGGAATTGCCTAAATTTATGGCTTCCGATGATTTTTCAAGGCTGTTCGAAGAGAATGAGCCGAGCTTGGAGGAGTTGAAGGAAGCTTTCGATGTGTTCGATCAAAACAGAGATGGGTTTGTCGACGAAAGCGAGTTGCAGAGAGTTCTCTACATTTTGGGATCAAAGGAAGGATCGGAGCTAGAGAATTGCAAGAGAATGATCACAAGATTTGATGTAAATGGAGATGGTAGGATAGACTTCAATGAATTTGTAAAGCTCATGGAAAACAACTTCTGTTAAGTTGTTTATTTCTTTCATTTAAATATAAATAACAAATACTACCTCCGTCCTTTTATTAAGTGTCTATCTTTTTACTATCGCCGTACAGTACTGAAAAAAGTGACATTAATGCGGCGTATCTCTCAGCATATATGATATGATGAGTATTTCTATTTCCAACTTCTCATATAGGAAAAATTGATGTCAAAAAATTGACAGAAACTAATTTGCTATAGAGAAAATAATTGGAAAAGTCAACTTTTTACCAGTAATCAGCACAACAACAGCAACCATCTTGAAAGCTATGGAAACGATTGATGTCTCTAACAGTTATAACTCTGTCTTCCAGCTTAGAAATAAGTTTGAAATACAGTGTGGCAATTGTCACATATTCTAAGGTTTTTATATACTCGAATCGGTGCTTCTCGAGGCATTTTCATAAGCCCATAGGCCAAAGCCAACTTCTCACTGTGATAACAAAGATTGTCTTCTTTCTGCTCGTCTTCAACATCATGAAGTACACTACAAGTATCCGGTGCATATCCCAGAGGCTTAATCCTAGCCAATAATTGTCTTACTTTCTCTTTAATCATACTAATTTTAGGGTGTTTATGGTCCTCTGAAACAAAAACATGCACACGATCTCCTATCTCCATCCAGCTCACCCCAGGTTCTTTCTTGATGCTTCTCTCCCTCATCAGCATTCGTATTTCCGTGACACGGTCCCACCTCTTGGATTTAGCATACATATTAGATAACAGCGTATAGGTCCCCACATCATTCGGATTCATATTTAATACTGCTTCTGCGATTCGTGCTCCGAGAACATAATTCCGGTGGACAAGGCAAGCACTTAGTAATGTACGCCATGCGACGGTATCCCAATCAATAGGCGTCGATCGCATAAACTTCTCAGCATCATCGAGAAGCCCAGCTTTATTTAGAAGCCCAACGATACAAGTAAACTGTTCCAGACCAGGTTCAACACCAATTGCTTCATTAGCAGGTTCAAATAAAAGAAACCATCCTGTACTAGACCCAGATGGCCACAAGCCGAGAGAACCCCGACAAAAGTTATGTGGTTTGGACATACTTGGGTAGTCAACATGGCTTGGAACAGAGAAAGTGCTTCTTTCCCAAGCCCGTGATGCGAGTCACCGCATATAATTGCATTCCAACTAATGATATCGTGATGAAGCATACTTGAGAAAACTCTATTTGTCGCTTTGATATCACCCCCCTTCGAATACATGGTGATCAAAGCATTTCCAACAATAACGTGGTTCCCAAGTCCCAACTTCTCTGTATGTGCATGTAATGCATCTCCGTGTCTTAGTGCGGATGGTGATGCCGACGAGTTCAGCAAGACGGCAAAAGTGAACTCGTTCCCTGAAATATCAAGTGCCTGCATTTCTGAGAATAACTTCAATGCTTTCTCAAAGTGACCAAGTATGCAGCAATCATGGCTGTCCATAATACCACGTTTCGTGTTTCCATGGAATCAAAATATTTCCTAGCATTCAAAACCTTCCAACATTTTCCATACATGATGATGATTGCGCTTCCGATGTATGGATCGTGACCGACAGAAACTCTTCATCAGCCTACCGTGAAGGGCTAAACCAAGTCTCAAATCTTTAAGAGCCGCAGAAAGTCCGAATGCATTTACGTATGTAACACCACTTCACACGCTCGTCGAACATCATCCTCTAAAACATATCAAGCGCTTCTCTCAAAAGCCCGTGACCCAAAAGTCCATTCAAAATTGAATTATAAGAATAAGGCATCACATCCAGGCAACGAATCCAAAAGCAACATGGCACCTTCCATGTCAAGACACTTGGAGTACATGTCTACAAGTGAAATCTTCACATACTGATGAAACTCCAGTCCAGATTTCAACACAAACCCATGACATTGTCTGCCCTCCACAGCTTTACCACTTTGAGAACAACAAAGAAGAACATTCGAAAATATATACTCATTTGGGGTTAAATAATCTACAGAAACCAAAGTTTTGAACAATTCTAGGACTTCCAATGAACATCGGTTCCGCAAATATCCCGTCATTAACGCGCTATAAGACATAACATTTCTCTCAGGAATTGTATCGGACAGTTTGCGTGCAACATCAATTTTGTTACACTTAGCATAATGAATGATTAAAGAGTTAGTCTGAATCGTGAAATCTGTAGAGGATGAGACTTGATCGGCGGTAATGATCAAATGGGGATGGATTATTTGGCCCAGTTTCAAGTTCTTTGTATCAGCTGAAACTTTTAAGAGCTTTGTGATGTGTTCAAGAGAGGAAAATAACTTCAGCAACGACATTAAATCCTCTGACTAAATCGCTGGTGATAGAATAAAATCGATGACTCTGTTACAATTGATCAAAGCCCAGAGAACGATAAACGATTGATAATGTTTTTGAACGATTTGAAAAACTAACATGAAAAGGAAAATAGATTCATGAGCCCCTACATTTATCGATAACAAATTTGGAGGTCCCTTTTTCTAAAGTCAAGGTTCGGAGATTCCAATGTTGTTGAATTCCGGCTTCCGAAGTCCGTGTATAATGTATTGTATATTCGTATCCGTTGACGTGAATTTATGCTGAAACTCAATTCTTCATCAGAAGTCCGTGTATAATGTATTATTGTTGTCAATACACATACAATTCTAATTCTTTTATATATCAGTTTATATTTTTATCCGGAATTTATTTGACCAGTAAACGTACTTTTTCCTATTATCGCGGCATCTAAAGGAAACTCATCCTGTATCGAAAATTTATAGGGTTGATAAAAATTCAAAATGAAATAAAATAAAATTGACTTGATAACAATTTCTTTGTTGATCCAGATTAGTAGAGCAATTAAATAAGATGTAGAAAATTTTGCTTTTAGATATAATAATGAATTCGGTAGTTTTAATTGTAGCTATGCTGATAATGACCTATTATGATTGTTGATCACTAACTAGGGCTATTATATTTCATAAAAAAGGAAAAAAAACTTGGGCTATAATATATTGTGCGAAGAAATGGGAGTCAACTCTTCTGATTTTTCATCGTCATTGTTAGAGCAAATGTACTGGTGACACAGGGCCGACTCGTCCCATAGCCGAAGAAGGTGGCCATCTAGAGGGGGTACAGTACATTTTTGCACAGTAAACCCAATTGGTGAACAGAAAAGAGTCGGACCGGATTTTGAAATGCCGGTCCGACTAATTACCACTAATCACCTTAATTAACACACAAAACCGGCTTTGGGATTGCCGGTTCTAAGCAAAACCGGCTTTGTCGTTGCCGGTCGAAGCAAGACCGGCATTGTCGTTGCCGGTCATGCCGTCAAAATAAAAAAAAAAAAATTGGACCGGCAATGAGGCTGCCGGTCCTGTTCAATAAGGCAACAACTCGGAATGCGCTCAACAAGCCTGCAACTTGGAATCTTACAACTTGGAACAGCTCAGAATATAGGTTGATTCCAAGTTGCAGGCTTGTTGAGCGCATTCCGAGTTGTAGCCTTATTGAACTGGACCGGCAATAAGGCTGCCGTCCAGTTCAATAAGGCTACAACTCGGAATGCGTTCAACAAGCCTGCAACTTGGAATCAACCCATATTCTGAGCTGTTCCAAGTTGTATGATTCCAAGTTGCAGGCTTGTTGAGCGCATTCCGAGTTGTTGCCTTATTGAACAGGACCGGCAGCCTCATTGCCGGTCCAATTTTTTTTTTTTTTTTTTTTTTTCACTTTTGGCATGACCGGCAACGACAATGCCGGTTTGGTGTGCTCTGACCGGCAACAACGATGCCGGTTTTGATTAGTACTTAATTACAAAATTAATCAGTCCGACCGGCATTCCCATTGCCGGTCGGACTACATCCGTTCACCCCTCCGTTTTCCGTTTACAAATGTTTACATGTATTAAAAAAAATATACATATGTAATTTTCTGCATCTAGAGGCTGGTAATAAACACACTGGCTATAACATATATGAAACAAGGTTAAAAAAATACACGCTTTTACATAGCCTAAAAATATTTTTTATGAAAAATAAGACCTACAAACTTATTTTTATGTGAAATTAAGGCCTAAAATTAAAAATATGTCTAATTTTAACACATTGTGAGATTCTACATAGAAATTATTTTAAATTTTTATACACTATATAATTCTTTAAAAATAATAATATTACGGTCCCTTTTTTTTTTCCGTCTAGGGCCTCAAATGTTCGAGCCGGCTCATGGTGACAAACAACTAATATTCTCGTGCGAGTGATAAAAATCGCATCTTAACGCTTGATAAGCAAATTAAAGTTGTGATTAATTGTTTGTTCCCACTATAATTACACAATGATGTACATACTTAATTATGGAATTTTTGTTAAATAAAGTTATTTTTCTTTTATAAATTTCTAATACAAAACACTCAATTTTAAAAGTTCGCACACCTCAGAATCGAACCCATGATCTCACGATATAGGAAATGTCTAACCATTATATCACGTTTTTGATTAACAAGAAAAAGCATTTCACATTAAAAATAGCGTTATGATGTAAATCTTTATTTATGTTTTCACTACAATTAATCAATTTGAATCAGACTACACAACTCGTTAATTTTAAAGAATCAATATTAGATTGAGAATATTTATTTTTTTCTTAATGACTTCGGTACTTAAAAAGATCACTGGCCTCTGGATTTTGTTGCATCTTTAATGTTATATGATTTTAATAATTTGGTGACCGTTAATTTGAATGGAAAGTTAGAGTGTATGTAGTCGGAACTGTTTTATTCCAACCGTGTACAATGAAATTCCAATTTACAGCTAGCTAGTATCTTGCTGTTTTGATTTTTTTTTTGATTTATTTATTTATTTGATAATGCTGTTTTGATTTGATATTTAATGAAACCTTTCTAAAATGACATCTTATATTTTAAAACATTCGTAGATTTCCTTGATATATATAATTATTAAAGCAGTAAAATATCATAAGAGATACCATATTTGACTCATTTGTTTTCCTTTGAATGGAAAAACAAATTCATTTCCGAATACATTTAACACGTGACAAGAAAATGTATTTTTGTTTGTGGATGCTATAAACTATGGTAATGGAGGGAATTTTGACTAGGTTAATAGTTCTACTTCAATCAATATGATTTTATATGCCGAGAATAAACTTATCTTTAATTGTCAAGAAAAAAATATCTTTATATTAAAAAAGAAAATTTCAGCCAAAAATATACTTTGACTTGTAATTTTTATTTTATTTTCACATGTTTTATATATATATAGTACTGTCGTACGTTACAAACATTATTAATTTTGAATTTCTCCAATTTGAATTAAAAACTGCCTTTAAAGAAAAATGCAAAACAACTGAATGGATACATATTCTCATCCAATTAAGGGCAATGTTCATGATTTGCATAATCAAATTATAGAAATTGCTTTAAATGGACTACATAATATATGTACTCACATACATAATATGAATATGTAGTAGTATTGTATCCAACTCCATATATATATAGGTAGATATATATATAGGAGAAAGGTTTGTTTCATTCAGGCAACATAATCACAAGATGTCTCCAAAATTCCATTTTGTCACAATCACCCTTTTCTTTTTTGTTCAAATGACTCGCAACAAGGTTAAGCTTGCCTATATCACAAATGATTCGTCTAGGAAAGCCACTTATAAGAAACGAAAGAAAGGTTTGTTGAAAAAAATCAACGAACTGAGTACCCTATGTGGGATTGATTCTTGTGCTATCATCTATAGCCCTTATGACAACCAGCCTGAGGTCTGGCCGTCGACGGTTGGAGCTCAGCGTGTGGTGGCGCAGTTCAAGAAGATGCCGGAGATGGAACAAACCAAGAAGATGGTTAATCAAGAGAGTTTCATAAGACAAAGGATTGCTAAGGTGTCCGAACAGTTGAAGAAGCAAAGGAAAGACAACCGTGAGAAGGAAATGACGGAGGTTATGTTTCAAGGCCTTACCGGTAAGATGTTTAACGGTCTCTCATTGGCTGATTTCAATGATCTTAATTGGCTGATTGATCAGAAACTCAAGGAGATTAATAACCGTTATGATTCTCTCATCAACAACGGTGGCTGCCGCTGACAACGTCAACCAACATGACCAACAACTCCTCGTCCTCCACCTCCTCACAAATGGTTTTGGCGGGTCCATCTCAAGTGGAGAGCAACTATTCAGAGACAGGAGCAGCCGTGGTTCGTGGACCTGATGAACGGCCAAGATCACGCGCCGCCGCCAATGGGATTTCAGAATGATGAGAATCAGATGATGATGCAGCCGGGTTTCCGGACAACACCAACAACACATTAATCCGACTTGGCCGAATGGGTTCTAATTACCTTAAATTTCAGTTTTTGTTTTTCAGTTTACTAGTACTTCTATCTTGAGGAAGCGTGTTCCTCATTTTTTCAGTTTGATATTTCCTGCATGCATGTTTCCATTTTCTGTTTCGGATTTTAATTTTTATTTTGGATATTATTGTTAAACCTTTTGTTTGCTATTGCATGATGATGAAAATTTCCCATCGATATCTGTTTCAATAATTAATTATTATATTATCATTTTACAGTTTTATATATTACTCGGTAATGAACATGGCCTTATTGTATATACTATCTGTGATTGAAAAGAAAAACACTAGTAGAAATATGTGGAATAGTTGACTACGAGGTCAATGACAAGATTTTGTTTTATCCATTTTAATCTAATTAATTTAAGTTTGAAATGGTTTAATTTACTATATTCTATAACTATGCTATATATGCGTCGAGTTTTCAAACATTTGCATAATATATGTGCTGCATAGTTTCTATTAACGGATGATTTCTTTTAAAAAGAATATTTGAAGTGTTTAAAATCAATTATATTTAAATAGATTATCTTATCGATTTTGTTGAATCATAGTAATTATTAATCATTACTCCGTATGTGTTTCTAATAATTTTATCATCGCAAACATTTTTTTTCTTATAAAATTGGAGGTATGCTCATAACTTTTTACTGGCTTCATCGTATAATTTTTTTATGTTGGCTTCATCATGTAATTAATTAGGGTCATGGGATTTCAAATTTGCTTATTTATGTATATCACCTTAGAACATAAATCCGATTTTACTATTCCAGAATCCGCAATCGTCATGTTAATAAAAAAATAAAAAAAAAATAAAAAACGAATTTGAGATAATATTTAGAATATTCTTTTGGCGTCAGGAGAAATGAAATGTTGTAAAAATATATAAAACGTAATAAAACTGTTGTAAATAAAAGGTAACATTAATGAAATTAAGATTTTGAAAGATTTGTTCCATTGAACGTGTAGTTACTAAAACTTTTTTTTCCATTATTATTTTTGCCAACTTGACTTTAATCGATTATTATTATTATGTTATTGACGCTTATTAATTTACCAATACACTCTGTTGCTAGTGAACGCTCTCGCATGAATCGTAAATGCCAGCAAGAATCATATTATACACACAAGACTTCAAGGGCTGTATTTGTTTTTTGTCAACTACTGAAGAATCATTTGTAATAGTGCAGCTCTCGAAGTTTTCATATAAATCTCTACTGTTCCATTTAGTTAGATTTTGGTTTTTGTTGTTTTTCTATCGGGTGTATTGGTTTTTTTATAAGAGTCTATGTATTATAATATGTTAATGATCTTTATATTCAGATGTGATCGAATTTGTCGTGTTGGACGCTTTTTATCTTAATGAAATTTTGTTGGAAATATATCATTGATCAGATTTTTGATATTTTTTTCAGATTTTTGACATTTTTGTCCAACAATTTTAAGGTCGAATTAAAAAAAAGAAAAATGATCTTTTTAGATTCGATTTATCCCTCCAATAAAAGAAAAAAAAGTCGAGTCTAAGAAAATTAAATTTAATGTAGCATAGAGGTCTATACCTAGCCACGTCGATAATTATATCATGGATCCATCCCGACTATCACTCCAAAGATTATAATTTATGAATCTGTCACTGTGTTTTTAGGTTAATGCTAATTCCTAAAATAAAATTATGAAATCCACCAAAAATGAAATGTCATTTAGTACAATTTTATTCGTGAATTTCATAATTTTGTTCGTGGGATTAGTAATTCTCATATTTTTAATACATAGTATATATATTTTAGTGTTAAGAAGGAAAATGCCACAATCAAGAAATCAGTAATTGAGTATGTATATTTCTTAGATATATAAATTATATTTTCAGTGAATTTCATAATTTTGTTCGTGGGATTAGTAATTTCTGTGTTTTTAGTACATAGTATATATATTTTAGTGTTAAGAAAAATGCCACAATCAAGGAGTCAGTAATTGAGTATGTATATTCATATATATATATATATATACAATTAATTTGTCCTGCAAATATCCATTAGGAATTGTGGATGATTTAATTCCAATTTTAACTCTTGAGATTGAGTATATTATATGACACTAAATACAATCATCTTAGGCTCTTAGCCTTCATAGATATTCTTTATATTTCCTAAGCACTTTTCATCATATTGTCACATATTTTCAAGCAAATTAAATATGGCTATATATGGGGAAACAGTTATTTAGGCTATTCATTAGTTGGCCAATTATTTTTCTCAACTTCGTAAGGAGGAAATAATCTTCTCAATATTGTTTCTATCATGGCTAAGAATCGCCCCTACCAATTACCAAGTTACAGGAAGTCTCTACGGGACCAAATCCTCTCCACAATGAAAATCCACATTCGGTCCATCACGGTCTGCCAAATTACAGGAAGTCCTTATATGTTATACCACTCCACCTCATCTCCTTTCATTTGTCAATTAATTACGGAGAATGCCCTACAAAAGTCGATCATCTATATAAAGAAGTTCATATAGCACAAAAGAATCAAATGTATCATTACAAACCGAAAGATTCATTTAGTTATTCTGTCTTTTGAAATCTATAGTAATTAATACGCGGGTTGAGAAATATTATTTTTAAGAAAAAAAGATATTTATAAGTAATCATATTGATTTTATCCTTTATAATAACTTCCAAATTAATCTGCTCCGGTCAATTAATTAGTCAAACAATGACAAACCAATTGAACCGAATTATTGAACAATAATTTTCTCGTGTTATAGCCATTCATTTAGCACTTTGCATATCACATATCTTCAAGCAAACATGGCTATGGGAAACTATTATTTTGGCTATTCATTAGTTTCCAACTATTTTTCTCAACTTCAGAAGGACAGAAATAATCTTAACAATATTGTTTCTAGCATTGCTACAAATCGCCCCTACAAATTACCAAGTTACAGGCAAGTCCTTACTGGACCAAATCCTCTCCACCATGGAAAACCACCCCCAGGCTCGTCCTCCGTAACGATCTGCCAAATTACAGGGAAGTCCCTCATACAGGACCAAATCATCTCCCTAAACCTATTCAAAATACTCCCTTCACCTCATCTCCTTTCATTTGTGTCACATTAATGGGAGAGCCCCACAAGACAAACAATCCTAGCTATTCGCAACCCTCTCGTCCGTGTACATCACTATAGATTTCGGAAGACAGAATAATAAATAAGTGAATCTTTTCGGTCTGTAATGATACTAAATTTGATTCCTTCATTTGTGCTATTTGAACTTCTCAGTTTGTCTTGATCATGTGCTTTCAAGTAATAAATTTATACTTTGATGTTTTCTCTATTTTTCAGTTGGAATTTTTGCAGGCTTATATAGCTTATTTCTTTAGATTGAAATTTTTTCATGCTAATACATTTGTTACATACTATAAAAAATTTGACATTTAATTAATTAATTAGGGACTGAGGAGGGATCAGATTATGTGTTTGTGAGTGTGTTGAGTAATTTAATTAAGGGCATATTTAGCTCGGTTTTAGTTTTGAAAAAAATGGTATATTATTGGGGAGTGTATGAACTTGCAAATCCCATAAGCGATAGTAATAATTCAAGCAAGAGAGGGTATCAATAATTAACGTACCATTGAATAAATTTAAAAAATCTGTTACAAGTTTAACATATATCTTGAAATTTGTTAGTTATATCTACAAAAGTTTGACTGTGACAATATAATACTGAAGCAGAAGGAAAGGGTCATTCTGCAGCCACATGAATCAGAAGTATTTGGAATGTTTGACGAAGTAAATTGCATGAAGGCTGGCAGAATAAAAATGTCTTTGCGATATATTGTTGAGTTATAGCTGAAACAAATAAAAATTGTAGGTGTTAAGATGTTTATTATAATAAATATGAAATAAAATATTGTATAAGCAGCATATTTGACAGTATGACGGAGGTCACGGAGAACTTTAGATCCAAAACGTCAATCAGTTCAAATAATAACATGTCGATAGTTGGATTTAACATTTAATTTCTGTAAGGTTTGTGTTTCAGAATCTATGATATATTCTTTTGTCCTATAATATCACATGTTGACTCTTAACAATTGAGCTCTATAAACCCTAAATAAGAATGTATATATGACGTCAAGATGAATCAATATTATTTTATCTCATAATAGTCGATTTATTTATTTTCCGGACGATTTCAAACCTTTATCAAATTCACTCATGAGGATCAAAATAATAAATTTTTTCTTAAACACGCCAAAAATTTATATAATTCGATACAAGGATCAAGCTCTACGAAATTCTAATAAGAATTATTATGGTTCAAAAGTTCCTAAAAAATCTCTTATTATATGTACGATGCCCATAATTTACAAAGCCTATATTATACCAGAAGTTCTCGAGTGGTGACAATAACAACTTTCTCATGGTGATTTATATATATATATGTGAATCAATGTCTGAGATGTTACTATAATTATCAAAAAATAAAATGAAATATTTTACAAATGTGGAATTGACCCTACTTATGATAAAGTTTTTGCGCTTTGAATTGAAACTGTACACTAGGAAGTTTTTTTTTTTTAGTACAGAAGGAAGTTGTTTCATTAATGCACCAGTGAAAACTAATATGTCCGTAGCTTTGAGAATTGTATATTTAAATTCGGAGAAGAAGGACAAATGATGCGTTAGAAAAAGGGTATGTAATTTGACTACAATGTATGGCTGAAATTTACGTACCAAAAGTTTAACAGGATTTAAATTGTTAATTTTATAAATTCAATCTTGCAATTGAAGGCTCGATGAATTTATCAAATCAACATCAAATCCTAATCCGATCTAATTCTCTCCAGTCAAAACTATAAATTCTTGCCTACCAAACGGTCACGAGGGTTTAGATATTACCACTCTGCTAGGTCACATCTCCCATAAACATGACCCCTCAGTTTACTCAGCTTTTCGCCATAACTGCTGGACAAGGACACTGTATCTATGGACACTGATGAGAAGCTTCCCTCTTAATTTGTAGTACAAAAAGCTAACTTCATTTATTAGCAAGTGATAAGGCAGTAAAATATTTATTGCTTATATATATAAATTATAGTTTATAAATTATAGTTTATATTGTTTCATTGCCCAATTTTGTGATAAGAAAAGTTACTCTAGCCCAATCGGCTTCTTCTTCTCTTTCAGTTTCTTGCTAATTTGGGGCATTTGCCTGCCTGTTTTCTTGCTAAAATAAATAGGAATGTCGCCTTTCTCCTTCAGGAAATTTGTCTTTCCTTTTCTATTTATGTATTTTAAGTAATAATCTCATACACTTCTTGTTGGAAATCTTCTGTTCAATGATTGGCTGGGATTTCTCTGTCGCTACAATTTCATCTAGGTCTTGCATGTGGGAATGAGGTTTATGTATTGCAGCCAAGGATGACTTGCCGGCTTGCTTTTTTAATTAATATATCTAACTTATATGGCTAAATTAATTAAACCATATCTCAATATTGTTAAATATTTTCAACGTATCATAATTTTTGTTTATAATATTTTTTATGTATAATAATGAGTTTATTAGGATCGGCAAGTCGTCTCTGGCTACGTAACTTCCTCCTTCCCTCATGCTAGATTTCTATGAAAATCCGTTATGTATATCTATAATTAAGAGCTTACTAGTTTCTTTTCTTAATCACTCATAGCTTAGAACAAAAGAAAATTCAGACATATATATATAATATAAGAATTAAACCTGATTAGTCTTTTCCTAACAGTACTATTTTGATTTTGTTACATTAATTCTTTCTTGCCAGGTCATGAAGGGCAATGCACGTATGTCCTATCTTAAGGATGGAACAAAGCTAGCTACCTTCTACCAGGAATTCAGCATTTCTTCAAAGTAATTACACATAAGATTTTCAGTTATTACCTTTATTATTATTGAAAATAATTATATCAAGTTTCACTAAATTATTAACCAAACTATTGTAAAAAGAAAAATATTAATTAGCTAGACTGAGTTTGTTTCGAGATTGTGCTGGACAGATTAAATTCATCAAGTTTGAAGGAGCACAACTATATTCATCCGTCTATTGTATCGATCTAAGTTTGAGAGGATGACAAATTAAGCACACAAGTCTAGGGGGTGTACTAATCAAAATTGATAATGATGTGAAATTACTGTTAACTAGATTTACCAGTGTGTATTTTTGCTCAATAATTTTAAACTACTATAAACTTAAAAAAAAATAAAATAAAAAAAAATAAACTACCACTATAAGTCTTTTTATATCGATGTTAATATATATATATATAATTAAAGGACTGTAATTTAATTTTATTTCAACCATTATAACCTTATAGTTAATTTGTTCAATTTTGAAAAAAAAATTATTTTCAAATTAATATTGAATATAGTATATAATTTACATCATGTTTTTTCGAACTCTATAATTTACATCATGTTATTATATATTTTACCATGTTGTTTGATATACTAATGTAATACGGCGTTGTCTACGAATTTTATGAACAAAATTGATAGGACGCTCTTTGCAAATGCTAAAAGTCGATGATTATCATCATAAACAATTATAAAGCTAATAATATTAAAATCAAATGAAGCAGATTACGATTGAGAGGCATCGTCCATAAAAGCGATGATCAAAAACTCACACAAACGCATGAATTCAATTCTGAAACTCATGTCCACAATTGCCACGTTAAATTATGGCTTTAAAAGTTCATAATCCCCTATTAAATCGAAAAGATGAGTCGCATAATTTTTTCCGTTGGCATATTCAGAAATGGGTGAGATTACCTAGCGAAGAGCGTTTGACTGATAATGAGTAGCGAAGAGGGGAAGAAGAAGAAGAATAAAGTTTAAAATACACTTTGTATCCAAAATATTATATTGGTTTAGTTTCTTTCTCCTTTTTATATTGAAACAATGCATCCATTCA
>JANIEQ010000988.1:0-22629 GCA_024708375.1 Oxalis stricta | reverse complement strand
CTCCTTGATCAATTTCCATGCGGCAACCACGTGCTGCTCTTCCGTGAATGTGGCCCAGACAGCAAACCTTAACATGTACAGCCCACCCACTTTTGTATGGGTCATATAGGCTTGCTCGCTTGAATTCAACCGATCCAACAATTTCCTATTCAACATCTCGACACTCGCTCCCACCCAAACCCATTTTCCCTAGGATTTAAAAGAAAACAAACCAATGCAGATCGTCTAGGCACCACGATTTCCAAATCTCAGGCCCGATCTTACAAAGCCTTCGACATTTTGGCCATTCGAACATCAGATCGAATATGCAATTGTAGGTTTACTATCCCTTGGCTACGTAGAATTACCCATAATCGGATATACTTGAAAAGTGGACCCGTACCCACTTGCCAATCCTCGTAATCCACAACCGTATCCCATTAGCTGATCGGTTTGTTTCCTAAATTCTCTGGATTTGTACTCGACCTTTTAATCAACTGGCTCGGTTTCTTGACCCGTAAGCAACAACAGTCCTGTATTAAAGAAGCAACTTATTGTTTGATGGAGGGTGGCACTGGCTTCACGCCAAGGGATATAATGTAACTCCTCAAGCAACCAAAGAGGTGACTGAAAAAGAAACACATGGCCTTATCTGCATGCAAATTAATATGCAAGAGAGTTTTAAAGGTAATTTTCATTGCTGTATATGTTATGTTTGTTAGTTCTTCCAATCAGTTGATGGAAGGTTAAGCTCATTGAATTTGCGTTTCTCAGGTTACACAATTTGCCATGCTATCAAAGGGAAGCGCCAGGGATAAGGGTTTAACATTAGTAAGTTCTGAACATAATGTTATGTCAGTTGTTCTTTTAATTGTTCTAAGCTTACCAATTTATTTAGAGATTTTACTGAGTTGTAGGGCTTGGTAACAACTTTCCCCGAGTTGTAGGCTTGTTGAGAATTTCCCTGAGTTGTAGGCTTGTTGAGCTCTTTGAGTGAGTTGTAGGCTTGTTGACCTTTTTAAACGAGTTGTAGGCTTGTAAGTTTTTGAGCTATTTGTAGCCTTGTAGAGAGATTTGAGCGAGTTGTAGACTTGTAGACAATTTTAGCGAGTTGTAGGCTTGTTTAAATATTTTATCTAGTTGTAGGATTGTTGAGAGTTTTTAGCGAGTTGTAGTTTTGTAGAGAATTTTAACGAGTTGTAGTCTTGTTGAAATATTTTAGCGAGTGTAGGCTTGTTGAGTTTTTAGCGAGTTGTGAAGCATACAGAGAACATTTAGCGAGTTGTAGGCTTGTAAGAACTTTTGTAGCGAGTTGTACGGTTGTTGACATTTAAGGTTAAAAAAAATTCCAGGTTTCAAAACTTGGGAGGGTTAAAAGATTGGTGAAATCATATAATAATCTATACCTGATAGGGGACTTAAATAATACGTTTAAATGGAAATTATTGGCATCTTCGTAGGCGATAAGATTCGTTTCTGAGTGAATATTGACAAGCAAGAGAGGTTCAATCAATCTATGTGTCTTTGTTGACCATACCATATCCCTCTTACAGAAAGTAGACCACAAAATAGACTAGTGTTTTCCTTTCCTATATCATATTGTTTTGTATAATGGTTTTGGCTGGTGGTAGTAATGGTATTCCGACAGTGGACTTGTCTCCATTCCTAACAGGTGGTGGTTCTGATGCGACGAAGAATGCAATTTTGGAGGTGATCAACAAAGCTTGCACCGAATACGGCTTCTTCCAAATCGAGAACCATGGATTGCCTCCTTGGCTGATGAGCCGTGCAATCCATCTCTCCAGGCTTTCTTCGATAGCTCGGATGAGGAGAAGCTCAGAATCATCCCCAGATTCAAGGGCCCCACTCCTGCTGGATGCAACAAGCAGCCTCATCACTCCCAAGATAAGAATGAGTATCTTCTCATGTTCCCTCCTGGATCTCCCTTCAATGTGTTTCCCCATAACCCCCTGAATTCAAGTACGCACGTCTATAAATAACTAAGCTAGATCTGACATTTGAGTTTTGTGGATGCTGATTGCTTCTGTTTTGATGATTTTATCAGGCAAGTATTGGAAGACGTATTTAACTACTTGAGTAAGATAGGTTCAGTTATTGAAACTATTGTGAATTCGTGCTTGGGCCTTCCCTCCTTCAAATTATCTCAAGGAATTCAACCCTGACCGAAGCTGGGATTTCATGGATCGAACTCTCCGGGGTTACTTCTCTGCTACAGAATCCGGAAACAATGGGATCGCAGCACACGAAGATGGGAACCTCTTCACCTTTGTCTTCCAAGACCAAGTCGGAGGCCTTGAGGTTCAAAGGAGTGAACGGTGAATGGATCCCTGTGGACACCTGCGCCTGGCACGATCGTGGTGAACTTAGGGGACGTAATCCAGGTGCTGAGCAACAAGAAGATGAAGAGCGCGTACTCACAGAGTGGTGAGGCGGGAAGGGAGGCAGTCGCTACTCTATGGCCTTCTTTCTAGGAACTTGCAAGGAGATAAGTGGGTGGGAGCCATTGGCACAATTTAGTGAAGGGATCGGAGAAGCAAGGAAATACAGAGGATTCTTCTACAAAGGACTACCAGCAGCTGAGGCTAAGGAACAAGACTCACCCGCCCTCTTCACCTCAACATGTTATTCACATTACGCACTATGAAAATCAACCAGTAGGGAATAAACAATTAAATACTCTGTTTGAATCATGAATTCCATCAATATTGCGTCTATAAATATAAATATATAGCTGCAATCTCAAATCTGGTTCTCCAAATTTAAACAAAACTTCCTTGCTATTTTGATATTCCTAGTTTATAAATCTATTTCATGTAATATGGATAAAAATAACATATCTCAAAAAATCAATTGTGGATTACACTAACTAGCTAGATATTTTGTCCAAATTCAAAGGGCATGGAGTTATATCCACTTTGATTGGCTCATGTATGGTACCCTTGCACATTTAAACCTCTAAACAATGTTAAAAAGGATAAGCCCCATTTTCAACTTCAACTATCTATTCCTAATTAATGTATCCAATAAATTATTTGGAAAATGAATGCGACAAGTCAGAGATTTGTAGGAGCTACGGTTGACAATAGAATCTAACCAGACAGGTAATTAAGATGAAAGATCAATGATATGCTATGCTTTGGTCCGAAAATGAAGTCTGGTTTATTTTGTGGCATATATAGGATCAAAAAGTATGGAAATTGGTTCAATTACCAGCAGTTTATGTAACCGATTGGAAATCGTTTCAATGCCCAGAGGTTTTTTATATGACCGCCGCAAATGTCTTAAATACAAGCTGTTGCTGTTTTGCGCCAGTTTGATCCCAAGTTAACCCCACCACACATTTCTCCTAATGGATTGAGCGTGTAATCTCTTCTTGCAATCAGATCAGTTACCTTTTTTTTCCAAATAAGGGTGCCTGTGGTTTTATGTACATAGTACATGGGGCATCCCTTAATCTGTTCTTTTAGTCCTGGTCTCAATCTGCCAATCCTGATAAATTCCTGATGCCTTGTTTTGAAGACCCTTATCAGCTGGAGCGTCTTATGTTGTCGAAATGGCACGATATCGTGCTTCCAAGAATATATGTGAAGTGGATAACATTTTCACAGATATAGAACTTTGTAGTTGTTGGTCTACTGAAAAGTTTATGGATGAAATAAATTATTGAGCGAGTCAATTGGTGTGCATTTTCGCCGAAGAAAATAAATGAGACAGATTGAGAAACTTTGTTTGAACATAGACGTCAAGGTTATAATTTTAGGTCCATTGAGAAGCCAATGTGTGTAGGCAGTGGCGAAGCTTAGGACCTTGAGCTCAGCTTCTTCAAATTCTGAATATAATAGTCAATTTTATAAATTATGGGGTCAAATAATTATAAATGGGTTCAAATTAATTTTAGAATGACTTCAAATCAATTTTATAATGAATATATAAGAAAGGATGACCATCGTTGATCTGCCTCGCATTCTTCGACTTTGGATTGACTTTGAAAACAGTGGCGAGGTTTGGACTGCCATCTTCGTCTTTTGACAGAGTTACTTACGTTGAAATGGAAATCTTATTTATTACAATTATCTTTGTAGGAGTTGGAGGAAGGAGCTGGAATGGACTCGGAGGAAGAATATAGTCGTAAAACAGGATCGAGTCTGCCAAGTTGTGACCGCAAGTGTTATGGTTGTTCGCCATGTGAAGCCATTCAAGTTCCAACAACTAACAAGCAATCGTGTTGGTGTTCAGTACACTAACTGTGAACCTGAAGGATGGAAATGTGAATGTGGTCCTTTTTATTTATTTTGAATAAAACAACTGAATTCATTTCAAATCATTGAGGGCTACATTGAGTAAGGAAGGAGGTAAATTGTCTTTCTCATTGCATTTTCTATTAGCTAACGAATGAGCGAGGCAATTCACTTTCCTTCCGATAAATAAAAATTTGCAATTTACAAAATGAAGAGAGACATTGTGTATATCAAAGAAGCAGGCATGGGAGTTTAAGTATCTGGAATCTGAATTTTGGATGAAGCTCAGAAGATTTTTGCAATCTGTTTCCAGGATGACAGATTGTAAACAGTTTTCACGAGCTAAGTGCAAACCCATTAAAACAGCCTTTGCTTCGGCAAGTAATATATCCGAGTCTCCATCAACAAAAGCGGACTGGCTGCAAATTACCATTCCTGAGGAGTCTCTGATTACAGCTCCTAAACCATGTTTACGCATATTAGTGAACACCGCTCCGTCGCAATTGATTTTTACAAAGTTTCCTGGAGGAGGGATCCAATTAGAATGAACCGGCAGCTGTGGCGTTGTATGAATGCTCTGATTTGCTGAGATAAATTCATCATGTCCATTCTGAAATTTTATACAACAATACTCTCGGCAAGGAACATTTCATATTGAAGATTGTGCCATTCCTGTTTTTCCATATAGCCCAAAGTGCTATGTTGAACAATTCCCATCTTTCCTTTGGAATAACAGAAGATAATCTCAAATACCAGTCAATTGTATTCTCATTAGGGAAAGAGGATATATCCATGGTCGGAAAAAATTCCTTCCAAAACATTAAGACCCAATGACAAGATCGAGCTACAATTTCCCCTTTTTCCAAGAATGCATGGTACCAGCTAGCTAGCTAGATTTGTAATTTTGATTGTACAAAATAAAAAATTGAGAGTGTTCTTGTTAGATGGGAAAAAAAAAAAAGAATGAATATTTATTTATTGGAGATATAGTTTTAGTTTAGATTTATTTATTATTACAAAGGAAATGTTTTGATGTAGTTACACTATAAATATTGACATTATATTGTCGAACCTCTATATAAATTAACAATTTCGGGATCATGAGACTTCATTAATTTAGCTTTGAGCTATTAATTTATCGCAATTTAGATGCGATTCGGTACGTAAGAAAAATTTCAAGAATTATATTCAGAGAGAAGAAAAAACAACCCGAGAGTGAGAAGAGAATGAGTTATTGAGATATGAAAATTCCAAGATAAATTCCAAATTTTTATTATTCCAAATTCTGTTGAGAAAAAAAAACAATATGAATCTAGAAACTGTCTGTCTGAATTTATAGAGAAACTGAGAATTCATGGCCATGCCAAACGAGAAACTGAGGATTAAGGTTAGCATGACAGTATCTTAAGTCATCCAAAAAAGCAAACCGGATTATGTTACTAATGCCATGCCAAACGAGACAATGACTGATCCTTGCCTATATTAGCTTCGTCATCTTAAGATTTCACCATCTCACAATTCCTCAGAGGCTTTTGTAAGGTCTGAGTTTCATGCACACCAAGAATTCTCCATGGAGGACCCTTTGCTGAATGGCATAAAAAAACTGCTGGTCACATTTTACTGGTGTTACTCTCCTTCCCTACTTTCAGGTTTTTACTCTTAGACAATGACAAAACTAGTTGCTTGCATTGGCAAATTCAGACCATTTGTTAGTATACGTCGGCTATCCTGGACGGTGTCACTTGACAAAAAGAAATAGTTCACAAGATAGCCAGATTTAACACAATAGCTAAAAAAATGCTGGTATAAACATATAATCAAATAAGGATTAATATTCATCTCGAGGTTTCTTCTGACCAGAATAAAGGGATTGAGCGATCAATATGTGCTCCTCAGAAAATGAAGGTGTAACCCATGCTGTACTCATTGCTTAAGCTACAACTCTTGAAGAGAAAAATGCAAGCCTATAAATATGTACCAGGACCATGAATTATATAGTGGATACCGCATTTTCAATAGCAAGAACATTACCATGGGTTTAATTAAGTCAAGTCAACTATACATGATAGACCATAACCAAATCCTGAACAAATAACTATCCCAAATAATTGCTTTAGAAATAGCTACACGGCTCAGAGGCAAAACAGCTCCTTTAGACCATCCGATCACATATCAATTATTAAGATTTATCTACACCCTACCTGTTTAAGAGAAGCTACACATCCATGCAACTTTCCAAAGAGTATGCTGGAGGTGATTTCCAATCCCTGAGTCAGTAAAAAACTCATTCCAGATCGATAAACCATGGTTTCATAGATGGTGAGCGCTATCTGTTTGTCACCCAAGTTCTTTTGGAGACTACGTGGTATGAAGTAGCTAAAAAGAAGTCTTTTGATGCAGAGATCTACCGTGCACAGAGTGAACATTCAGAAGACATTAGTAATATATAGAACTTGCATAATTTCATCAGCAGGGCTTAATCAATTATAAAAGTGTTAATACTTGATAACTCATCGAATAAGCACTATCGACTACACCCAAAACCCCATCTTGGAGGTTCACCATTTTCAATTGAACATTGAACCAATCGCTTACACATTAGCGAACTTTCGTTTATCACAGCAAAAACCAGCAGTGCTTGTTAGTACCACTCTTCATTGACACAGCAAATAAAACTTAAGGTAATGAGGCACAAGCAAACTGAACACCCGACGCATCAAATTTCACATCATTCCTTGAATTTTAAAAGTTTGGGGAGGAGAGAGAGCCTTGCCCTTAGTTCCGGAAACCAAACCTCAAAAATCCCTAATTTTTCAATTCGGGTAAGTGTAACTACAACTTCAAATAGCATCGCAGAGAGAAAGAGACTAGTTTAACAAATAATACAATGATTTCATACCTCAAAAATCTAAAGTTCCATTTGTTACCGTGCATAATTTCTCTCTAACTACTAAGCCCCCACAATTTCTCATTATGACTTGTTATGTCGGAAATAATTACTTCTCAACGGGAGAGAGCATCGTAATACAACTGATTTCTCCGTACAAATTATACCATGAGTCACAATCAATCATCACTTTTTTATTCAACACATAATTAGTACTCATGTTTTACATGTTAATGTAGCAGCTCGTCAGCACCCTCCTTGATCAATTTCCACGCGGCAACCACGTGTCTCTCCTCTGTGAAGGTGGCCCCTACAGCAAACCTCAACATGTACAACCCGCTCACTTTTGTATGGGTCATATACACCCGCCCGCTTGAGTTCACCAAATCCAACAATTTCCTATTCAACATCTCCAAATAAACTCCAACCGTACCCGTTTGATTTCGGTTTTAACCGGAAACACACCAATGCGAATTTCCTTGGCACAACGATTTCAAACCTCGGGTCGGATCTTACAAACCCTTCAAACATCTTGGCCATCCGAACATCGGACCGAATATGCGATTGTAGATTCACAATCCCATGGCTACGTAGAATTAGCCATAATCGGATCGACTTGAATCTTCGACCCGTGCCCACTTGCCAATCCTTGATAATCAACAACCGTATCCAATTCGCTCGGTTTGTTTCTCAAGTACTCCGGATTCGTACTCAGTGCCTTGGTCAACAAGCTTGGATTCTTGACCCACAAGCAACAACAATCCAGGTGAGAAAGTAGCCACTTATGTGGGCTCAGACTCAGTGAGTCAACTCGGTCGACCCCATCCAAGAAATGTCTAAACTCAGGACAAATGCATGCGCTCCCGCCATAAGCAGCGTCCACGTGGACCCACATCCCAAATTCTCCTGCCACGTCAGCAAGAGAGTCAACCGGATCAACGGCTGTCGGTAGAAGTGGTCCCCACAGTAGCACAGAGATACAGTGGGACCAGCCCAGCTGCCACGTCAGCTTCCACGATTTTACGAAATGAAACAGGACATAGACCAAAACCAGTCTCGATCATCGTAGGTATCGATTTTATGTTACGAGGGAAGATTCCGGCCAATTTACAGACTCTTTGTAAATGTCGAATGGGTTTGATCGGAACCATAAACGACAAGCTTACACAAGATTATCGACTCCAATGTTGTCTAAAACTTGATCTCTTGCAGCGATCAGAGTTACAAGGATTGCTTCACTGGTCGTGTTTTGAATCACGCCGCCACCGGAGCAGCCGGAGAACATGAATGCGTCTGGGAAGTTTAAGCAATTTACCCAACCAGTCCATAACCACCATTTCCAGCTCCGTCGCCGCCAGCGAGGCTAACCAGTTGAATCCGACGGAGTTAAAGCAAGTACACAAGCATTTCTCCGACGAAAGAAGCCGTGCTGATGGACTGAGGTCGCAGGGAAGAATGCAAAGAAGTTAGGGCTTAGTCAATGGGTCATACCAGGAACGATGATGTTTTGGACGTCTTTCAGAATTTCGTCGAAAGGTTCAGGGTGGTGTGGGGCGGTTCCCGGCAGGACGGAGCGGAGGATAGCCAGGTTGGACTTGGGAGAGAACAGGGTAGCTCTCGATGTTCTTGTAGTAATCTGCAATAAAATCGACAACTTGACAGCTCTTTGTCGGAATTCTTCGACGTCTAGTGGCTTGAATTCGTCAATGGCTGAATCATGGCTGCCCATTTTGAATTCTGTGTAAGAATAGAATATATAGGGAGAAAAGTTTTTCTCCGTAAGTGTTGGGAGGAAACTAAATTTGTATTTTTTTGCCTTCGAAATTTAATACTCTCTCCGATTAATTGTCACTTTTTCTGTTGTAGACAAGTATTGGGGATAGAGGCGGTGCTATGAAAATCATACTACAACAAAGGTATAAAAAAAATCATAGATTACATACTATATACGGCAAATAGATAGTACAAGTATATTAAATAAGATAATTAATTTGTTAGGCTGAATGCCAACTTTCGCACAAGGAGCTGATTTGGTCTTCCCCAAGTTGCACAGGCAGTGGTTTGCTGATCGAGTCAATAAGGAGAGACTAGAGAGAGTAAAAAGTTTATTTCCTGTCATTTATTTACTTTTAGAAGAGGATACGGAATAAAGTCGCGTATTGTTTGACCACATTAGAGACTAATCCTAACTTCACGCTTATTTTTCTTTTGCATCTTTGCCGCAAAGACTGTATAATAACTTTGGTCCGTCCTGATTTTTCATCTTAATAAAATGTGATGAATTGTTAATTTAAAAAAAAAAAAAATCAGTGGAAGATCGTGGCTAGCTGTCCCAAACTCTGATTGCTTAGTAATCTAAGCTAACTCTATACGCAGTTATCTGTGGATTCGGCGAATCGACATCGGGTGGGACCGAAATAGTCATGAATTTTTAGGTACGATTGCATGATTTAATTTGGTGGGATCAAGGGGAGTTTATTATCGCTTTTCGAAATAAGTTGATGATATATATTATTTATTTATTTTTAAGTAAGTCAAGTACATTAAAATTATGGGGATTGTAGAAAATTTAAATCGCACCGCGAATTTTTTTTATCATATCAAATCGTGATTCATAAAAATTAGTCACAAATAATAATTAATTTTACTAATTGACTGAAATTTCAATACATTCTTTACTATTAAAATAAAATTATAAAATTTACATGAGAATATAGTCATACTAATATGTCAATAGAAATAACTTATTTATATTAATTCAATTTATATTTGAAGATTAATGAAAAATTTATATTTTTATATTTGGAATGACTGTATATATTAACCTAATTTATATTTAAAGATTAAAAATTTTAATAATCATATTTAAGGATGTATATGGATATAATAATATAATTTTAAAACTAAAAGAGAGAGTAAAAAAAATATAAAAGCAGAAAGAGAAAAAAAACATAAAAAGGCTGTCCCATCTCTCAATAGAATTCAAACTTAGATTCACCAAACCAGTACTAACAAAACTTACCACTACGCCACACTCTCCATTTATGTATGCTTTTGAAACATAAATTATATATTTTTTTATATAATTTTTTTCTCAAAATATTAGGTGGGATCCTAGTCCCCTCAAACAACACGTGGATCCGTCCCTGTCTACGGTATATATATTTCATATATACTACGACGTTTGATTTTAATTCTTAATCTATAATATATAGCCAGTCTAAAAGTTACTTTTATTTTTGCCTCCATCATTAGGAAACGGAACACCAAAATTAGGAGGGGAATGCACATATCCGAATACAATAGATGATTCAAATTGCTATTTACTTATTTTTTTTCCTCCATCATTAGCTATATTAATATGATTTATTGATCTATGTTTCGTTAACTTACTAGGTACTTGGTCTGGATCAGATTATCTCCCGAGTTAGTAGGGAGTTTCACTTGAAAAATCCTCTGAACTCTCCAAAAAGAGTGGAATTGATAAAGGGATCTGCTTCGCGTACTCCTTATTATTTTGTTAATCGGCATTCGTAGTTGTATGTATGCCGGTGGTATACTAGCTTGTTAGGCATGGGGATGCTAATGGAGCTAGCAAAAGCTTTCACGACAATTATTAATGTCATCTCCAGTGGATTGTAAACTTCAAATCTAGCTAGCTAGCTACATTATGTAGCCTACATATATACATCTATTATTAAGTTTATGTTTACAGCTTATCCACAGCTAGTGTTTTTTTTTTTTCCCCAGAGGTATGCTTCTTGTATTAGTTTTTAGCCCCTTGAAAAAAATTTATCGTTTGTACTAAAAAAAGGGGTTGGAGAAAGAGGAACTCAATTTTCGGAGGGCAAAAGTAAAGAAAAGCAATCGCTAGAGCCGTGTTAAGAAACCCGAAGATTCTTGATGAAGCCACCAGTGCCCTTGATGCAGAATCCGAGCTCCACTTGCAGGTAACGCAATCCATGAAAATGATGATTCTGATCATATACAAAGTAGAAGGAAATCTAGCTTTCGAGAATCTTTCTATCACCAGCAAGTACAAGAGATCGATATTAATGAGAATCAGCTGCAATATGTGGCTCGAAAAGGATCAATCTGAAAACTTCTTCTGAAACTAAACGCACCGGCCGAATGGCCATAAGCGGTCGCTCAGCTCTATTACTTTCCGCTTGGGCTCACTCATGTATTGACAGCATTTTACTCAAACCACTGATTCAGAAATGACGCTGGTTTGATTCTGGATGATGAATAGCTACAGGCTCATTGGCATCTACGTTCGCTGCTGATGCGACATTTGTGATCAGGAAGATAGTACTAGTAGGATTATTAAATGTCTTCAAATTTCTAAAATGACGGATAAAATAGTGGCCAGCTAAGAAGAAAAAAATAGTTGCACAAGAATAATATACAAAAACCTGTCAAAAATTGGTATTGGTATATTTATTTTTGTTGTTTCTTTTCTTGCTCATCTGCAGATTGAAATATACATTTCTAACCGTTCTAATACTCTGATTTCAAGTTTTCAACTACTCTTCCCGCTAACCCACCAATACGGAAACCGTATTTCTCAGACATTGTAGTTGGAAGCAATTCACAGGAACTAACCATATTAACTAGCATCAGACGATTCCTTAGACAACTGTGTTGCCGTGTCCTTATCCGAATTGCCTGAATCTTCGGTTTGAGCTCGACTTGTCGTCTGAACTTCACTCGTTGTTTGGACTTGACTTGTTGTTTGAGCTTCACTTGTTGCTTGGACTTGACTTGTTGTCTGAGCTTCACTGGTTGTTTGGACCTGACTCGTTGTCTGAGCGTCACTGATTGTTTGCACCTGACTCGTTGTCTGAGCTTCACTTGTTTGAACCTGACTAGCCGCCTGAGAATCTGTAGCGATTCCCAGAACCACAAGCACCGACCTGAAATAATATGGGTAGAAAAGAAATATGATTTTTAATACAGTGTTTGAAGAAAAACTGTTGTAGAGTGTAAAAGAATGTGCTTTTATGAACCTTGGAAGCGAAGATCGGATGTTGGGTTGGCTAGCATGGGCTGTTAAAGGAGCCCTGAGTGCTGCACTCCTATTAAGGGCGTTTTCTAGCTGCTGTGGTGGAAGCTGAAAAGAAAAATCTCAATGCTCAATAACAAAAGCAGAGAATTATATTGTATTCTAACAATGAAGATAATACTAATAAACTAAAAATGAAAGAATCCTAATAAATAGAGATGTGCTCGGCTTTGTACGATGAGATTATACGGCTGCAAAAACAGAGCATACCTGGAGTAACACACCGAACGACTGTGGCTTAGTTAGTTGTAAACATTTTAAGAATCCTACCCAAAGTTTTGGGTATTTCCATATCTGCAAGTTTATTAAACCAATCTCAAATAAGAATTAAGCACACGGTACCAATTAATTAATTGGTATAATAAAGATCTGGGTAATGTACCTGCTTGCTGACAAGACGAGATAGGATCTCCATTATGAAATCGACCTGAAGTATCAAAGAAATTTCTAGTCAACGCAAGCCAACACTTGAATGTGACGATTTCGAAAATAAAATGACAAAAAAGGGCATAAAAATTATTAACCCTTGCTTAAAAACCTCGTAAATATTGATCATCTTTCTAGGAACACAAATATGGGACTAGAGAAGTTCAGGCATTGACACATTTGACAGTTCCGAAAGGCAATATGGTTAGCAATCCAACAAAGTGAGCAAGTTAGAACCAGTTGTCATTGACAACCAATCACACAAGCTGATCAGTTCAATGATTAAAATAACCTTATCCATGAAAATACAACAAAGGATGCTTCCTGAGTTCCTTACCAGAGGTGGAAATGCACCGATTGCTTGTAACACTGTTCGCATAAATAATAAAGGGAGGGGAATTTGTTCGACCTGCAGAAACAAAACTTGGTCAGCCAAAGATATAACAGCAAGTGAAGAAACACGAGAATACAGTACACACCAATTGGTTCAACACTTTCGCAAGAACTTGTTGAGTGAAAATCTGGCGTTGCTCAAAACAAGCATTGCATGCATCTGTGACCTGGTAATACAAAAGAATCACTCTATTAAACTCCTGTGTGCAAATAATAAATATCTAGGAATGAAAAAGAAAATAGAAAAGAAAAAAGAAAGAAAGAGAGAAGATAGAGACAGAGAGAGAGAGAGCGTGCCTTCTTCAGTGGAATTCCATCTCTATCAGGATCAATCCCATGGATAGCTATTAACACTTCTGCTGGAGTGAGCACTGGTCCAGAGTTAGATAGAGCCCTGAACATTGAGTTCAATGTCAATATTCTAAATGCAATGCAATACAAGTAAGAAAAAATAAAAATTCTGAAACAGTTGTAATTGCTCCTCAAACATTTTATAGAAAGCACCAAATAAAAGGTTGACACGTTTGAGCAGGAACTAAAATGTTCAGCTAAAAAATATGCCATTGAGAAAAGTAAATCAATCAAGATTGTTGACAAGAAATGGTAGGTCCAATTTCCTGGGAGAAAATAAAGAAGGGTTACCTGTAGAACACGATTAAGTGCTACTTGGAACTTTTCTGGTGGAAGATTGATGAGATGTGGAAAATATAGAAACACCTAACCAAAGAACGTCAAGCAAACATAAACTTCAATCAATTAGCTGAGAGTAAACTTTTCATGCATTAGATGCTAGGGAGAGGAAAATTGAAAAAGGTTAAAATTGCAGACTTAAGTGCAGATACCTCATCTCTTTGCAGGAATGGTAACAGAGGAATTAGAATATCCACATCCTGTAAACAGGAAGAAAGAATAAAAAATTAAGCAAATTTGTGTCCCCCATGACTATTGACTAGAAGGCAAACAAAAGTCCATACCCTTTAGTTTTGAATCATATAACTTCCTAATGGTAAATATCAATTCTCGTGAAGGCACTGTTCCATCTGTCAAGCGTGTGCAAAACCTGATGGCAAAACAAAGAATATTATCAGGAAAACCTTACATAAACCAATCATTTTATGTGTGAGTAATAGTGTAAACAATAGAAACCTGCAAAAGAAGGTTTTCGCTTCCACTAGGTGGGTCTGAAATTATTTCAAGAAGGTCTGGCGATGAACCCATAGTACGGACTAGTATAGGAATTTGGCGCTGAACAGCCTATTAAAAAATGAACCATGTACAGCTCAGTGCAAGAGTATCAGAATCAAGAAAAAGAAAGTACAGTTAATAGTAGCCATACCTCAATAACTGCTTTAGATGCATCTTTATAAACAAGAAAAATTTGGCGAAAAAGGGAGTGCTTCTGTCAATCATGCAAGGAAAAAAATTCTCTTAGGAGGATTAAATAAGTTGGAAAATGAAAAGGATAAACATTAGTGATAAGCAACAGAATATATGACAAAAAAAAAGAGGTACCTTTGTACACAGTGCAAAATAAAGTGACAAGCACCGCTGGGCCTCTTGGATTGAAAGAGATTCAGATGTGCACAATTGATGAGTTTCAGAAGAGACATCCTTGCTGACTGACTGGTGCTCAACAGGAGTCATTTCCTGGTCGAGCTCCTGTTAGAAGTAAAATTAAAAGATATATAGCTTTGAAAAAAGAAGCTGCGAATACAAATGTAAAATGACATGTGTCATCAGCTATACCCTATAGGGTACATACTCTCAAATTTTTATCATGAAAAAAGTATACAAAAGCAACATTGTATTGAAAAGAATTTCTATCTGAAGAAAAAATGTCATTACACGACACAATCAATGAAGAGCCACTTCAGCAGGAATAATACCTTATGAGGTTCAGTTGTTGATCCTTCAGCATCTGTTTTCTCTGAAAGATCACCATTTATAGCGGAAAGCATTGTATTCTTTGCAAAGTCTTCTATTTGTTGAGCAATAGATGATAGAGGGTAAAGCTTGTTTGCCACCTGCAAACAAAACAACATACAGCATGTTTGAATAGAATCTACCAGGTGAGTTCGTATTATCAATAGCAGGTTAATCATTTGTACCAGACGTATTGCCTTCATGCGTACTTCTTCCAGGTGATGAACTGCACTCTTTTAGAGGTAAAAATAGAGAATCAGAGTCTGAACAAAATTTTATTTAAAAGAGCATTATGCTTGCATTTTATCAAAAGTGAAAATATGAAGAAACTAGAGAAGAAACATCTTTCGAAAGCAATATATTCAAGTCCTACAATTTTTGGCGGCCATCTAAAATTATGAACGGAGGAGGGTTCGGGGTTCAATATGCCAAAAGAATGTTCTTTGGTCAACCAAACTAGATTAGCCTATATTTACAAAATCCAAAGAAAAAAACATCACTACAGTTGTTATTTAGTTCATTGGCTAGGGCAGAAACCTGCAATGCTATCATCAAGCAGGATTCTCGAATAGGTGGCCTCAGTAAAATCAAGCTCCATACAGTGCTCAGACCTTGAGTAACTCGATCTCCACCTTGAAATTCATCGGGTTTGTCAGAGTTGCCAGGCAAGCACAAACCCTGCAGTACTTTCAGTACTGACTTTGGCAGTTGAGGGGCTTCCCCCAACAGTTTGCTTAAAGATTTGTCTGAAGCTGGAAAGGAATCTCTCAGTGTTACAGCCTGCATTGGGAAAAGTATTCAGAGACGTATATTCAAGATGAAAACATAGAAGTGGAAAAGGAAAAAGCTACCCAATACTCACCACAGACAGAAGGAACGTTTCATAAGCAGAAGAAGCAGCTGTGGAAGAAAAGAAGTCGCGTTCTTCCTCTGCCTCTCCAAATAACCTGTATAGGACACGCAATGTCAACTCGTGTCCCTGAAGACATCCAGTCATTAATGTCAGTTACTTCAAAATTATTTCATTAAAATATACAGTAAATATGTATGGAAATAATCATTGATGAAACAATCCCCTACAACCAGAAGTGGAAATATAAGTAAATGAGAAAATATAAAGGTATAACAAATTATTCCCACCTTATACCATAGAAACTACCCATTATCTACTAGGTAGTTGACATGATCATCTTTCTCAGAATGATAGCCATAGACACAGCAATAATGTATTATGGTACTTAGATGGTGGTTACAAAATAAAGTGTGTACTGATCAATGCTGACTCATTATATAATCTGGAAATCTTTTACTTACATCATAATTGACATAATCAGATAGTATGTGCTCCTTCAGTAGTTTCCATGGATCTAAGTCCAAGGGGAACTGCACAAAGATGATTTTAAAACACATTAGAGTGCATATATAATCATTGAAGGCAATAAATTCATAGAGGAAAAAGAGGAATAGAATCATTACCTCAACTCCCAAGGACACAAGCAAAGAAAAGCGGAGTTGGGAACCCCCAGAAAATGCTATTTGTTTGTATGCTTCAACAATGCGAATAAAAGCCAATTTTTGCAAATGATCCTTTTCTTCATCAACAAGGTTGATGACAGGAGCTAACATCTTGGGCAGAACAACAGGACCAGGAAAACCCAAGGAAGTTGCCGTTGAAGAGACAGCAGTGTTGGAATCCATAATGGCTGTTTTGATACTAAGATCCTCAGACTTATCCGTTGACATTGATGGAACCTCAGACCTATCTGATATTGACGGTACCACATCCATAAATGACTGTTCATCCAAACTTGCTACCGTATTTTGAGTTCTATCTTCCAACTTAATAGAGGGAAATACTGAAACAGCAAAGGTCTCGGAAGATCCATCCTGATGGACTGATGGTCTTGCGTCCAAACTTGCCACTTGATTTTGAGATTCATCTTCCAACTTAATAGGTGGTAATAGGGAAACATCAAAGGTCTCTGAAGATCCATCCTGATGAACAGGAGGCCTTACGTCCAAACTTGCCACTTGATTTTGAATTTTATCTTCCAACTTAATAGAGGGTAATACAGAAACAGCGAAGGTCTCCGAAGATCCATCCTGACGTACAGAAGACTCCAGACCAGGTATACTCCCCTCTACAGCACCTAAATCATGAATAGCAGATGAGCTGGCTAAACCACCCATCTCAATTTCAGGCCAAACAACATCAGAAGATGGTAAATTAGAAGCTGGAAGTGCTTCATCAGCCCCAGAAGTCATAACCATGGAAAGAGCAGTGCTATCAGCAACAGAAGCTACAATAAATTCTTCATATTGTGGTTTCTGCAGTAGAATACCAAGTTAGAGAAAGCAAACCAGACATTTCCAACTCAAATGGAACATAATGGGAAGAAAGAACAGAAAAAAGAAAGGCTAGATGTTGAAAGAAGAAACACACCTCTGTCTCATTGGACAACAAAGAAGCCACAGGAGGGAAAGTACTAGAGAGTGTAAGAACATTAGCCAAGAATGAAGGTGGATACTTTGACTGAGAATCACATCCAACTATACTCATGCTCTCTAGTGGCTCATCCTCTTCAGCTTGAAAACAATTGGGAGGAAGATTCCGCATATTAGCCATCACGACCTCGAGCAAGTAAGTCAGCTGAGATATTTGAAATAAGAATCTCTAATGATCCAACAGCCATTTCACCTTGTGCAACCAGCACACCGAACATAGAGACAAGTTGCTGCACAGGTCCATTATCAACATCCCGTTTACTAGTAGTTGGACCACTTGAAGACACATCATCATGAGATGCTGCAGTACTTCTATTGAACTCTTTGCTGGATTCCTCCGAGACACTAGGTGTATGTCTGATGCGTTTGATTGATGATACATCACCAAAATTGCTTCTGTCTTCTGCAACAGATCTTTTCTTCCTCATGTTATTCTGCACTGTACCACATGCTTCAACCTCTTTCTGGAAAATACCGGAGCCACTATCAGAAAGTATCACAGATAACATCGCTTCTTTAATACTGTTTATTCTTATACCTATGAATCTACAAATAGAAAAGGAAAGAAAAAAAATGAAAGGTACCTTGACGGTTCGCAAAACATGTTTACCCTCCTCCACAGTCCCATTAGCCTTCTTCTCTTGATGAAGGGTCTTGCTCCACCAAAACCCCAGATTTCATTTCTTTTAGAGCACCAACTAATCGATCCCGCCACTGCAACACAAGAACAAAGTTTAACGACTTCGATCACATAGATCAAAATGCATCTTAAAACACAAAATAATCAAACTAAGGTGGGTTCCTGTAGGCCAAAAAAAAAAAAAAAAAAAACAATGACTTGATAGAAAAATACCGGTGCAGCACCCGAGTGAGTACATTTCAAACACGATTCAAAGGCATTCTTTAAAGCATGATGTGCTGCGTTAATGCGCACACCTTTGGTGACAGAACTTGGGGGATCCAGAGCCAGTAAAACTGGCAATATGCGTCCATAATAGGTTGGCCTTTTCTTTGCGATTGAAGAAAGACTGGAATGAAGAGAAAAAGAAAGATAAATAACCAGGTGTGTATCAAAATTACCGCAACCAACAGCTTAGTATTGAATGTGCATCAAAACCACAACCTAAAAGCAACACGAGTAACAACAGTTCATGCTTCAGTGCAAAACAATTTCAAGCCACCAACGTCATGCACTCTTCTGCATTGTCTAAGATAATAATGATTAAACCAACCTAGTATAATTTTAATGTGCTTGGTTAAAAGGTGATGACTGCTCGATGTAATATACTGACAGGAAGCAACAGGCAAAAGTATACCAGAACAGACCACAAACCTGTTAATAACCACGATGACAACTGTGCTACTAAGAGATTTCACTGTTGGTACCCTAAGCTGATCGAGTAATAAAGCCAACCCTCTGGCTAGCCTCAATTGATAGATCTCCGATATTGAGAATCAAGGATGGCCCCCACGAATGCATGATACATTAAATTCCACAGAGCTTCCTGGAATATTAGTTAGCACTTAGCATACTGAGTAAAGAAATAAAGTATAAGGCCAGAATGGAAATGAAGTTCACAAGGGAAGAGGCAACTCTAAAATCTATTACCTTCATGAGGATGAAGGGGCTCTGATGAAGCCATTGGGATCGGGGGGTAAAAGAAGAATGACAGCCTCTACAAATTTCAACGCAAGCAATCGTACACCACCACTCCCCGGCTTGTTAAACACCAGTTCATTAAATCAGACTTCTATACATAACATAAAATTCACGTCATCATAAAAAAACAACAACAACTCTTACCCCAAAAGCTATCGAGTATATTTGATCCTTAAACCTTAACATCCACGTCCATGAAGATTCAAGTTCACCGTCCAATTCACTGGAGAACAGACCCTGAAGAAACCAAGAAGATGACTCACTTATGCTAAAGGTGAAGAGCTACACAAGTTAACATTTCATTGGTGAGATTCATTTTACGAAATTGTTACCCGCTTAGACAACCTGACTAAGGACTAACTTGGCCTAAAGCTTTGTTATAATTGTCTATAATCGGACACATATAACCTAATAATCAAATAAAAACCTAGAAATAAAATGGAACACCATTACACCAACCTGAATTGCAATTTGTTCAAGGGTATAACGGAACAAATCCATCCCGCAAGTGATAGCTTGTCGAGCAACAGCTGGTGTTGCATCATGCAAAGTATTTGTGAGCACAGGTATGATTTCAGGTAAAAACTCAAGATGCTTCAATCCAATTTCGCCAACAATCCTACATTAGCGTACGCCAAATTAAGAACCCAGAAAAGTTATATCTTACTGATAAAAATGAAAAGATGTCGTAGAAGCAGACAAATGATTGTCAAAATTCACGTGGGAGAACATAGTCCCCAAAAATCATCATTAGGGTGAAATACAAGCTGCCTGAATGTTCTTGTAACAGTTCTAATACATTGGCAACTACATAAATCAACATTTCCACCTAATCAACTACGAATGACAACTTAACAAGAGACTGAAAAGTAACTCATTGGAAGAAAAAAACTGAGCAAGTTTGGAGCTTAAAAAAAACGTACTCTGGTGACGCAATTTGCGAACCGAGGCCAAACTGATCGGACTGCAAATCGAAAAGCAGAGGGAGATATTCGGATAGCAAGCGAGGATCTGACTTGTGAAAGCAATCTATGCTTCAATTCACGCAGTGAAGCGAGGCTTTGAAGGTATATCCCTTGAAAAGCTTCTTTAGCTGAAGTTCAGTAGACTCCGCGATCTTTTCCCTTAAATTTCGCAGCCTTGCAAATTCTTCATTGCGCCACCAACCATTGTCGGTATCTCGATAGACCCGGAATATCTAATTCATATCACTGTGAAATCAATCAATCAATCAAATGCAAATGACGACGCTGTGTGTGTGTCTTTCAGAGGGCGGGGACAGTTTGAATGTTGAGCAGACCTTAACAGAGACGGAAAAATTTGGCACAGGCGAGGTTTGGGCGAGGTATATATATAACTATATACTGTGTAGTTTTTATTATCAAAGTAGTGTTCCAAATTCAACGATTGTTTGTTTCCAAGTGCTTATTATTTATAAATTAGTCATCGAACTCCATACAAATAAATGTGGATGATATATATTGGCAAGTTGTTCCATCCTCCTTACTCGTTATGACGTTATGCATAGTCATTTATACTAGCATTGTTAAGGAATAAGATTCATTCACTCGAAAACAGTTTCTTCAATACCTTTTAGGCAATTTTCTTAGTTTAATCTCTTTATCAACTTGACTAACAAAAGTCAAAATGTTACCGACCAAACAGAAAAACTTGGAAACATGAAGGGCTTTTGGCTAAATACTAGAAAACTGAGTTTCTTTCTTGGATAAGATGAACCATAGAAGCTGAGACACAGAAAATGAGAGACAGAGATGGCAATTCAACTAAACTCTATCTTCATGGCATCTCTCAAATACCATAGCCAACCAAAGCCAAATCTTTTCTCATCTTCAACGAGGATAACGAAATCACCATTTCAAGTCTGTGCAGTTTCTTCCAGCAATGCGAAGGAGCTAATTCAATCAGGCACAGTGAAGCCGATATTAGCTAAAGACGCAGTCATGGCTATGAATTCAGAAGGATACAAGCTGCTCGACATAAGGCCTGAATGGGAAAGAGAAAAGGCACATGTATCAGGGGTCGCTGCATCATGCCTCTTCGTTGCAGATTTGGACAACAGCCCTATAACTCTTTTGGAAGAAATGGGTGCATTTTGGTTACATAGGAGCGTGGACTGGCCAGGATTTCACCATGTTGAATCGGAGTTCTTGGGCTGGGTTGAAGCTCAAGTTCCCGACAAAAGACAGATAAACTACTCGTGGCTGCGGCGAAGGACTAAGGTACCGTAAATTCATATCGCTAGATATTTTTCTGCAAGATAATGAAGTTTTCTTCATAATGTGACGGAATTGTGATGATTCTTTTAACAGGTCGATGGTGGCAGCATCGAAGTTATACAATGGAGGATACAAGAATTTGGGGTGGTTGGCCGGAGGATTCACTCAGAGCTAAAGATGGGATTTCCCGAATGTGGAAGGGACCGAAAAGTTGCAATATGCAACAATAGGGAGTGCTTAGTATATATTCCTCAAACTGCTCATACTCTTTCAGGCAGTAGGTAAAGAGTAGAGAAGAGTAGAGATTATGATTCAATTTTACTTCCCATGTTGTAAAGTAGCAATGTGAAATCCTAAGTCATGAGAATTGCTTCAAGATTATCAATTGAAGTAAAGCAATGCACTATCATCTATCTTATTCAAGCTACACCACTTGCATAAATCTAAGGTCACAGAGATTTCATTCAATAAAGAAAATAAAACCAAAATAAAATAAAATCCATAGTTCCTATTTGTAGTTCTTTTTCCTAACAGAGTAGATAGATTTTCCATCTAAGACATCCAAGGGATCCACCAGGAAGTTAACAAGCACGCTGCATCTCCATAGAAATTCCTAGAGCCAAGATTCTCCATGCTCGTATCTCCTCTGTGAATCATCCGATGAAAAGCACAACTAAACCTAGCAAAGTCTTAATACATTTGGAAATATGATCTCTAAAGACAGAGTAGATATGATATTTACAATTTTCCAATAGCAGGTGAAAGCTTATAGGAGCTTCAAACGTATGGTGGCAACTATCTAAATGAGTCCGTCTTGTGACAGAATTCATAGACTCCATTAACCAAACTCATTCCATTAGATTGCAAGACATCATAAAACAGGATTTTGGAAATCAGAAACAAAGCAAACAGCTGATGTAATTCTAAAAAATCGAATCCTTTTACTGTATTTAATGGGATAACATAAAAACCACAATAATTCAAACAATACTATACAATGGAAAGCTTTAGAGCTCACCTTCAAAAGCTACTCGGAGCGATTCGCGAACCTCTCGACATTCTTATCAGTCAAATTCAATCCGACCATAGCTTCACCAAGTCCACAGCTGACTTCTGCTAGCACATCAGCATCACTGTAATGAGTCACAGCCTGCACAATTATGCTCTTGCTCTCTTAACTGGGTCACCACTCTTAAACACACCCGACCCGACGAAAACTCCATCACAACCCAATTGCATCATCAGAGCAGCATCAGCAGGCGTCGCCACTCCTCCGGCGGGCGAATTGGACCACC
>JANIEQ010000986.1:0-24715 GCA_024708375.1 Oxalis stricta | reverse complement strand
TCACATTTATCGTGAAACGCTTTCGCGTAATGTTCTATCTTATGTCTAATAGTAGTTTTTTTTTATTTGGGCAAAACTAAGCATCTTGGTTCTTCATGTTTGATGTTTAAGGCTACATTGTCCCTGTTCATTTTTGGGTACTTAGACCATATGTTTAACATTCCGTTAGGATGTTTGGTCCCTCACTCGTAACGTCCAGCTTAAATATAGTTGAGGTGTCAAATTTGGCTCAATAATATAATGCCGTGGCATACTACGCATCATATTATGCCATAAGAACTTCATCTAAAAGTGATAATTGTGTTTTTAGTTCTTATTATTTTTCTAAAACTTAGAGTTACAAAGCTATTCAATCGCTAAAATCCATCCAATCATTTAGCCAAAAATCGGATTCATCCTATATTGATAGACATAAAAAATTTGAAATTAAGGAAATTTTCCAAAAGTTAAAATAAATAAATAAGGACCTATCTAAAATAAAATAAAACAAAATGTATCTCATCATGTTTTCCTTCCGTTTCCCTCCGCCGCTCAAAGTTTTCCCTCCCCACTCTACACCACCATCCATGCTCGATCAAGTTGGCTGTCGGCCTTCTCCCATCGGGCAAGCGCCTCCCCAATTAATGCCTAATTTTGAGGAAGGCTCCACAATCTCCCAATTTTAAAAGTCTATTTTAATATATCTTTTCGATTGATTTATTTATTTAAATAATTTATTATTATATCAATCAAAGAAGTTGGTCTCACGTCTACTCTTCCTCCTATATTTTAAGCATCGGCACCTTCCTTCACATATTAATTTAACTCTCTCTCTCTCTCTCTCCCCTTCCCTCCTTCAAATGGGTCGAGTTCTTTAAACGACAACTAAAAACAATGTATGCACCAATTTTTATATTTTCCGTTTTTGTTTCTTTCATCTCTTCATTTGCTCATGTTATTTCATCTATCCATCAATCTATAGCTCTTATTCTTCTTTCTCATCATTATCAATAGCTATTTTCGGTATTACTAGTCAACACTCAATATAGCATTGATATTTTTCTACTCAATAAATGAACCGTAAAAATATTTTATTTTCGTCATTTAAAACAGATAAAGAACCAACCAAGTAATGGATTCGACTGATGAAACAGTTGGCACAGTTCGCCAGTGACTCGAAAGCAAGTACATGCTATCGGAATCGGAGATCCAGTACTCTGCATGATTAGTCGAGAGAGATTTTCTTGCAGTAACCTAATTTACTAAAGCATGAAGCACCCATCAAAATTTGTGGTACTATAATTCTATTGAAAATCCAGCTTCTTGTTAGCTACTATGCTTGTTGATGTTTTATTTTTAACTGGCTATAATAACTATATGCTTTGCTCACATGTGGTTCATGTTTAAATTTTGCTACTCGAATTTTCTGTCTTGTTTCATTTTGGTGATTTTAAGTTGGGCATAGTGTGATTTAAGTATAGTTGAATGACCTATTATGTTATATTTATATTGGATTAGCATGTGGTCTGATGTAGATGGAAGCTTCGGTTGCATTACTTTTAAGTTTCACCTCTTCGATTCATGCTTTGCTGGGGAGTACTCGTCAATGATGGATGTTAAATTTGTTGTTTCAACTCATGAATTCGTTAATGTAGGAAAACGTTCACTTTGATCCCAAGTGTTTCTACTAAACTTTTGTTGCTTCATCGGAATTATTGGGAAGTGTTATTAGTGCCTTTCATTATTAACCATTATGCTTCATTGAACATCATGATGATTGTTGTTTATGTGCTAATGACCCATTTCTGATACTTTATTTCATGTTGTTTACGCTTAAGAGTGTAATTTTTTCATGTGGACCTATTATAATATCACCAGTATAATTGATGAACTTTTCATGCAAATATGATTTCTTACATTTGTAGGTGTCATGTTCAATCTATGATTGTTTTTTTTAGAGGTGTACTATTTTTGACTTGCAATTTCTAATTTTTTATGTTTGCAAGGTATTTGTTTTTTTGGGGTGAGATCTATATGGTTGATAAACTTTTTCATACAAAACCTGAGTTGTTTCTGTGCATTTTGCATATTTTATATAGTTGAATTTTGGTTTCTTTGATCAAGTTTTAAGGTTGTATATTTTGGATACTTGACATTGTAAATCAGAAGCTTAATGGAATAGGATCTATGCCATGTGTAGTTTTATGTATTTTGTATTAGGAATATTGGTATCAAACTATTTATTATCTTGTAGGTTTAGTTGGGTCTAACATTAATCTGACTTTTACATTATTGTTTTAATTGTGTTTGTGTGGGTGGTGCGATTTTGTTTATGACTTCTGAAAGTTGTATTCTGTCTTGAAGCTTAGTGTGAGTAATTTTTTTCTGAAGTTGGTATAAACTCAGAACTTTCCGTTCGATAAATTGTAGCCATTTGTCACCTTTCTCATTAACTATATGCACTTATGAATTGATCTACATTATTTATTTTTCTCCTGGTCGAAGTTACACATATGCAATGTTATGTGATGGAAAGTTACCAGACCACGCATATTATTGATCTTTTTATCTTGATTTATTAAGATGTGATGAATGTATGTGAGCAAATCATTAAGCCTTACTTGAGAATCTCTTCGTCATGAACATGTTCATGTATGGCTTTAACATAAGAATACATATCTACCAAAAAATTTGCCACGTTGCATCTTGAAATAGCTAATTTTGAATTGTCCCCCTATGTTGGCAATAAAATTGTTGATTTTTACAATGAAGATCTCACATTCATCTTGATTATGTTATGTTTCTCTTAGAATTCTAGTTCGCATTATATTTTGATAATGTCTAATCACACCGAGCTTTCATTTCTAAAGTAGAGATGTCATCAATTAGTCTAGTAAGTGAAAATTATATTTCCTTTTGGCATGAGAGTAGCGTTGCGAGCTCTTTTCTTCTGCAAAGAAACATAAAGGATAATTCATTTGTAGCATGGACTTTTTGTTATCGGTGGTGTACGATGATTGATTTATCATTGAGTAGATTCATCGAGTCCTTTCATATTTAGTTTCTTTTACATCACTATTATTCTAATTAATGTATTTTTATGATATTTAGGTGACATCCATGGTTAGTATTATGATCGAGGCTATCCGAGTATGGTGGATTACCTCCAAAGGCCAACTACTTATTTCGGGTTGATTATGTTGATCGAGGGAAGCAAAGTCTATGAGACAATAATATGTCTTCTTCTTGCATAAAAATCAAATTCCGAAAAGTTTATCCTCCTAAGGGAAACCATCAGTGTGCTTCTATAAACCGCATTTATGGGTTTTATGATGAGTGCAAGAGAAGATTTGGTCTTGACAAAGTAGCTTAGTTTTTCTGAAGCTTGATTTGGATCTTATTTGTCGTGTTCATCTGAGGTTTGTCTTCTACCATTACGTTGGATTTCATTTTCTCTCTAGTAACTCAAGTTGCTTTGAATATACAATCGGCTTTTAGATTTATGTCTCTTACTAGGAGTAGTATGATTACTTTATCAGAAACGCATATTGTTTCCTCGCTTAATTCTTCTCCACTTTGTTGTTAAATGACTTTTGAATATACAACTTGTTGGACCAAAATGAAAAATGCATGGTCAATGGTAGTTTGACCACGTGTGTAGGTGTAATCCGATTTTCGATTAAGTCGAAACTAGTTTGTATAGTTTATCTATACTACATAGTTGATGATTGAATCATTTGTTTGACATTTTGTCAAGGATGAATGAGAAATGGTAGTACTAATGTGAGTGATTTGTGCCTTAATGTGCAAAGTCCCACATTGGACAAGTAACAGACACTTCAAGCCACTTATATAGTATTTTGAGTGTGTTGGAATTTAAAGTTTGTCGTAGAGGAAGTCTACAAGGTTCCACACGAGCGCACCACCACCACACACACCACGTCCGGGCCACGTTTAGGTTTGTCAATTGATCCGCCTCACGGATCATAAATGATCGATTCGCTTCATTTTGGAATGAAGCTAGTTTGATGTTTTGTCTTCTAAATTAGTGAGATACTATCTCCTAATTCGAGTGTCGATTGAATTCGAATTTTAAATGTGCAAAAATTCGGAAGAGGATTTGTAATCACTTTTCATACCAATTAGAGTGACGTGTCAAAATCATGTCTGTCTAGATTTTAGGAGTCTTGATGCACTCAATTTAATCTCTTTCCATTTTAATCGACCATGTAGCCTATAAATACCTAACTATCGTGGGTTTCAAACACACTCAGAAAACCCTATTAGCACAATGGTCGGCTTATATAACCACCGCTTTATATCTTCTACTTCCTCGTTCGTTGGAGAGTTTTACTATCTTAAGTTTCGCATGAACTTCGATTAAATATCGTACTTATCATCGTTGTTCGTCGTGGTTATATCCTGAGAAGCTTTACGCCGTCTTAACCGAAGTACAAGTACGAGACATATTACGCTTTAAGAAAAGTGATCGAATCGTGCCTCGTTTGCTTATCTCTATCCCTTAAAGTTTGTTTTTATATTTAATTGTTTATACTCTGTGCTGATGTTTCTATTTTAATTTCGATTCATATGGCCATGTTCTTATTGTCGCATGATTAATAATATTTAGTGGATTCTTTAGTATTCATCTTGCTTATTGTCGAATTATTTTTCGAATTCGTACAAATTTTCCAACATAACTCTCCTCGCCTCTATTCTTAACTATTATACGCGAGGTTGTGAAGAATGGATACGAGTTTTCGCGAACCGGCATTAGGTAACCATATTTTTAGCGCCAAACTATTGTGGGGAATTTGACAATGCCAGGTACCATGATGAGTGTGGATGAGACAGCTGTGGTTCTTTCAAAATATTAAAGCCTGCCGATAAAAAGCCACCTAAGTTTGCCTTTGGAATTGGAAGCACTACTATAGCAAAACTTGGAAACTTGCCGGCAGGAAAGGTTAGTTATGAAAACGGAAAACTTCAAAATATACGCGAGTTTGTTTGCTCATCAAATATCTAGTTTGATTTTTGGAAATGTAAAATAAATTGATGTAAGATTAATTTTATTCCATTTGGTTAAAAAGATTTCATCCTTTTATGACTATTAATTTCCTTTGCGGTCCTTCTAGATACCAAAATATGATGAAAACTCGAAGTAAATGGATTAGAGATTTAGAGGCTCATGCCAGGAAGAGAGAATTAAGAGGTACATTACTTGTGGTATGGTGAATTTGTAAAGAATTGGATGGGTAAAGTTAAGTAATCATTAGAAAGTGGAACTTAGTCTAGAAAGATTGTTTTTCTTGAAATTGAAAAATTTGGTTTAAAGGCGAATGTTGTAATAACCTCGTCGTTGTTGTACGCTAACGGCTATCGGACTACTGACAGTACTTGCTACCAATTTTTAAATAATTAATAACTAGAGATTTTATTGTGGATTATAACAAGTATGCCTTTCTATCGTATTTGTACTCTTGAGCCGCGGAAATGTTTCAAAATAGGAATAAAAATCAGTGTTCTAATAGTTTTTAGACACGTTCTAGACCTAGTATGTATTTACATTTCAGGGGATTCGTGGAACTATAATGTTTTAGTTAATATCGTTTTATGTGTCAAATATGAATTGAGAGGGAAGCTATGATTCATCTATGAATCATAGTTGACACACAATTTGTATCCAAAAATGGTGACAATTGCACGACAAGCAAGATGATTGATAATGACCAATAATGTTGAGGTTCATACCAAATAGTCAAGAAAATGACCTTGGTTATCCAATTACACAAATTCAATTGGACTTTTGTTCTTGTGCAAAACATAAGATGATAAGATTTCAAAATTAGTATAGGAGTTGAAAAATAAGATAAACTAGTGTATTGTCAGGGGTTGTCCAATTTTCGGACAAAATTAATTACAAAATAATCGAAACAAAAATCATCTTAATTTTTTGAGGTTGAAAAAATAAAATCATTTTAATTGATTCGATAGATTGAAAGTAGATTTATCAACAATTTCTTACATTCAATTTTCTATACCAACTACTAATGCAAGAATGTTTTAATGTTGTTTTACATGAGAATAAAATCTCGCCTTTATGAAATATGCAAACTAAGCCAAATAAAAAAGTTTTTGCTCATGATCATATATCTAACACCTCAATTATCTTATCATTATATTGGTCAAAGTTATCGTAAAATCGTCATTATCACATGACTGCATATAAAAGCGTGAAGCTTTTGTCTTTCTATGTTAATTTCAAAAAAATGAAATGAAAACAAAGTGTAATTGTTACAATAGATGTCAATTAGACGTCGGTAACCTTGATTGGCAAGAGTTATCGCCAAAGTGATGCGGTTTGGCTACAATTCGAAAAAAGCATAGAATAAAATTTAGTATTTCAAGATGAGATAGTCTATATAGACCAGAGAGTACTTTTGCCATAAAATTTAAAAAATCAGATCCACTTAGTACATAGGTTTAGCCAAAACATTAAAAACCTTACCTTCTCGACATAGGAATGAACCATGTTTTCGATGTCTTCTACAATACTTTTGGGCTCTCCTTCCGCAATAACAAAGGTCATCATATTAAATTGAACCAAATATGAATCGAAGTATGTCTTACATTAGCTGAGAAATGGAAAGTGTTAAAAGCATAAGAGAAACAAAGCAACAAGCCTACAACAACTTTTGTTTCGTTGATTCTAGTATCTTCTCCTTGACCATAAATAAATAGATCTATAGTTACTATTGATTTCACATGATTGTCGTTTAAACCAAACTACGGAATCAGATTCGCCTCGTCAAATTTGATTGACATGCATGGCTTAATTAATGAAATGATCGATCTAAATGACCTAGAATTGGATTCTCTCAATTTGCCACCCAAACATTTTTTCCTATCATGATCAAGCCAATTGTACTAAATTTCGAGATAGAGTTTCATAGATTGATTTGGGCTGAAAAATCCTAGAACTTAAGTCCTTGCAGGGGAGACAAGAACCATGCCATTCGAAACTGTCTCAGGTTCTACGATCTTATCGTGTCGGTAAGCGACACAACATTTGGAAAAGAAGAAGATTTAGAAGCCACGGATTGAACATGAACTTTTTCGTGGGATACCATTGAGTAGAGTTTTTCATGTTTAGAGGTAAGAAATTTGAGATTTTATATTCGCATATGTAGGTAGTACCTAACTTATAGAACATCTTTGATGTCATTATAGGTGCATGAATATTATATCTTAACTTTTTTACTCCCTTCAGTCGGCTAAGCATGTTTTTAGCTTTTACGTACATTTAAGAAGAGATGTATGTATTCACTACATTTATTAAGTACACCTCTTTTTTTAATACATGAAGAAAAGTTAAAAAATCATGTGTTAATGGACGGAAGAAATATTTGTTTTGTGGCTTAGAGCTGTGAAACTTCATTTAATTGCTCGTAAGATGGAAAATGAAGAATAATGCTTTTGGAGTTAATTATTAAATAGCAGATCACATTTAATAAAGTGGATATAAAATGTGACATGGTTTGATAGAGGTGGGACGAAATACGAGAGATCAAGTAAAGTCGAATTACTTCAATTTTGATGATTTAACCCTCGCATGCCATCATTATCAAGATTTCGATCATTGATCGAAGGGAAAATTCGAGTTCTCAGAAACACGATTTTGGAAGTAGAGAAATTAAAATTCGGGTTCCACACTGCTTGAGTTCCAAAAACTTGAACTTCACAAAACGAGTTACCCAAACTCAAACTTGCTTTTAATTTTTTTTTATTTCTTTTTCCAAGCTGATCAGGCCATTGTCCATTAATTAATTATTATAATTAGTGTTTTGTTCGTATTTGCAAATAATGAAGAGTTATCTTTTCATGTATTGCAAATAATTATTATAATTAGTGTTTGGTGTGTATTGCATTACATTTAAAACAAAAATAGAGTTTTATAAACTCCGCTTTTTGTTATTGGTTACACAAGTCTGGAATACGAGTTTTATAAACTCGCTTTTTCAAAAGATGGTAATTAAATTTTATTTATTTTTCACATAATTTGATTTTCCAAAACTGCGATCTTATTTTAACTTTATTTTAATTTGACTTGTTATCCGTTGATGGGAAATTTCAAATAGCAACAACCCCGAGATCACTCACTCCTAGCTCAAAGTAATAATTAAAACATCATGATATTGTATAGGTATAACTTCATAATCGAGTTCTTTAAAACGATCTTACTATTTTTTATAATTTTTAAAAACCATTCTTTTTCTCATATTTTTATATAGATCGAGTTCCTAAAATTCTGATTGTGTTATTTTTTTATATTAAAAAATAAATTGTGTTCTAAAAACTCGATTTTGTTATATTTTAATAATTTTAAAATAAAGATCGGCCGTTTTACAAACTCAGACTTGATATTTTCTTCCAACATCGAGTTTACAAACTTCGAATTTGTTAAGCACAGGAACTCGATCTTGATATTTTTATCTCACAAAATCGGGATTTCCTAAAACTCGAACTTGATATTTTTTATTTTTTTAATTTGATTCACCGAAAGGAAAACTCGAGTTTTACCTAATTCCAGTAAACTAGAATCTTTGCGAGTTTCTTAATTACAAATTTAGCATGTTCGAGTTTTCAAGAAACTCTAAAAATCTATATTCTATATCCACACTTCCGCTTTCAAACCACGAAATTGTGCATGCTCTCAATGATTTTAAGCTATGAAAGAGGAAGAAAATCGGATATCATATATACATTTGTTGTGAAAGAGGAAGAAAAGCGGTTACTATATAATTTTATAAAGTAAAACGGTTATAGTTGAAAATAGAAAATGAATTTTTGTGAAAACATAATTTTTTTTAAAAGTACATAGCAGGTTAGAGTTAGAAATAGTAAATGATATTTTTATAAAAACATAAAAAAAATTCTTGGCTAATAATTCGAAATTTGTGTTCGGGCTCCCAAACATTCTCAAATGCTAAAAAGACGACTTTCAAAATCTGAACTCTACATTTTTTATGAAGAAATCAAAGTACTACCACATTAAAAATAAATAAATAAATAAAAATCCTTACGTCCCCATTATGTAAATTGTTTTCGTTCTATATATCCACCAAAGTTCATATTTCAAAAATCAAACACATGATATTTCGTAAGAGATAAAATTCTTAATCATTGGCCCTTTGATTGATCACATTATTAAATTATTGATTCGTCATTTTTTCACAATTTAATTTCTATATGCATGTGCTAATGATATTCATGTGGATTGAGCAACATAAGCCCCCCAGAAACGATCAGTATTCGAGCTAAAAAATTGTTCGTCGTTCATCAATGAAGAAAACTATGATACCATACTCGATCGTGCAAATTTTAGACAGAAGCTTTTAATTACTGATAATTTAAAAAATGTCAATAGCTTTTTATTAAGAACAAGAAGATTATTATAGAGAGTGTCTGAGTGTGTGGTTCAAATAATCCCACTCTATCTCATATATATCTATCGTATATAGGATTTAGATAGATATGTTGTCAGGTATCATGAGTGTGATCCGGTAAATTAATGCCTGCAACGGGACTTAATGGATATAAAGTCCAGGAGTTGAATTTGAACAACTTGCATGCAAGTACCTGAACTGCCCAACAACTTCAGCCCGATCCCTATCCCTATATGAGTGGGCTTTGTTAGCTCCAAGCCCCTCTTGCAACGTTCTACGCTTTGGTGGTTCTGAGATTTTCCGGTGTTGATGCTTATGGCCAATTACGATATTACAACTGTTTATCGATCCGTTGAAGAAAGCAATGTCTACGTAGATTAATTTGTGGTGTTGTACAAGATAGAAAAAGAGAGACCATATAATGCTGTGGTGTGTGAGATAAGGACTGAGATAGAGAGAAGTGGACGCCGCAAAATGACAAAATGAAAGAAGTAGAGAGAGCTTATCAAGGGGTGCACGTCAGGAATTGAATTGTTTAAATGATCAGCGAATTCACAGATCAGATCTGACCTAACACCACTCTAAAATATGCATGCGTGCTAATATACCACTCGACACGTGATGGCCTCTCTTATGCTTTGCTGTTCAGATGTCCCCTATCATAGTCTCCATTCATTTCATCTTTTTATTTTCCAATTTGCGTATTTTGAAACGAAGAATATATATATGAAATTAAAATCTAGAAGAAAGAAAAAAATAGATTACATTTTTACTTAATTTTTGATAATTTAAATTTATTCTTTATTGAAATAAACTAAATATTTTTTCTTTTTAAAGAGCTAAACATAGTTTAACTTTACTTATCTTGCATAAAAAAAAATCCAAAAAACTTTTATAAATAAATATCTATATTTGAGTATCTCTTGACAAAATATAATAAAATCATAAGTGTAGGGCGGAGCCAAAGGAGGTCAGAGGGGGCCACCTTCGGACCCCTTTCCCACAGCGATGTTGAGAAAATTTAGTAAATCGTAGATATTTTCGTAAAAATTAAATTTTTTGTATAAAATTATTATATTTACTAAACATGCACATAACATAATTTTAGGTGTAGTGGTTAAAATTTTAAACCTTTATCCATTAAATTTTGGTTATATTTTTGGAAAACATAATTTTTTTAAAAAATTGATTTTTAAAAAGGTTTTAATAATTATAATTTGGTCCCCAATTTCAATTTGCTAGAGATCTTCAAAACTTTTTTGTAATGAAATTGAAGATCGTTGGTTTCTTTGTTAGACTTTGAGGTTTATTTCAAAAAGCTTCTAGAAGATCGTTGGCCTCAACCCAAACCGACACGCAATGGCAATGCTTACACGAATTTATAATGTAAACAATGACTTGGACCACTTGGTAATTGATTACAAACCTAATTCATATATAGATCTCTATAACCAAAACAAAAGTAGTACTCCCTTAGGTTACCAAAAATTCAAACAAAAACTAATCTAAATTACTACGCATGTGACTTGCGAGAGAAATTGGGCTACATGCTGGTTTTTAGTCAAAGACGGCCTGATATACGATTTTACGGATTTCAGACTGAGTAATTTAATTTATATTCAATAAAGAACACCGTGACTTGACTTTAGAAGCTTCAATCTAATGCCCCTATATAAGGCATTCTACTTTTATTCAGAAGTCCTCTTATCTTATAAACTTTTATATTATAGAAATAATTGAACATTAATATATGAGTCATGCTAAACTTTATAAATATAAAGAAGTTGATTCATGATTCCTTAGCTGTTTAATTTGTGTGTATATTCTGTTCACAACAAGTTCTTCTAGAGCCTCGACGAACATTACATTTTAAAAAAAAAAAAAACTCCTATTTATAATAATTAATTAGTAAAGTCAATAAAAAAAAATTAGTACTAATGTAAATACTCTAATCTACAGATTTATTTCTCGTAATAACAATTAAGCAGACCACGTGGGTAGGACCTGATTTTGGCAGTTGGCACATGAGGTGGTTGAGAGATTTTTTTCATTTGCAGTTGCATACCTCATATGAAAAACTTGCTTGGGACATATGGTAAAGAAAAATTGGGGAAACAAATAATGTGAAGAAAATTATTTGTGATTCAAATTATTTAAGCTTGATGATGTCTCATATTTGGTGTTGTTCAAAAGAGACGTCGCACATGGGATGTGATTAATATATTTCTTGGTCTGTTAATTTACTGAATATTGCTGTTAATGTTATAGAATGGAAACAAGGGGAGCTCATGTGGAATATTTCTTTTGTGGGAAATGTAAGGAAGTTCCCTATCAAAATTAAAATTTACGTACTGAAATGCATTTTTTAGAAACTGAAGTTCGTGTTATTTTTCTATATGATAGGTACTCAAATTTGTCTCTTTAAGAAAAATGATGTCGAAAGTATAAAGATATATGATAGATAATTGTAATTAACTCTAAGCATCCATCACTATGACATTTTTCTTCTTGAAATCTCATCTCTATGACATTGGTTTGAAGATATTTGTGAGAAAAAGAAAAAAAAAAAAAGATATTTGAGTAGATATATACTAGAACTCTAGAAGTATCTCCTCCTTGTCCTCCTGTTTAATTACAAGTTACGATTTACATGAAAAAATTCTGCCTGTCTTATTTTGTTTGAAGTTGAAAATTCTTTCTTACATTAAGAAGGAAGGACATTAATTGGACAAAATATTGTACTGTATTGTGTACAATATGTTGCAAAGTCAAAATTTAAGATCGTACTCGAGGAAATATGTAGCAAACCGAGTGAGAATATGGAAATGGAAGTTTCTAAACTTGAAGAAATATCTTGCAAGCCGAGAGAGAAATAAAAGTAATATTTTTAACGTCGGTAGCACGTGGTGAAAGCATAAACTAGCAGCATATGCTCAGAAAAATAGAGCGAGGTAGCAAGTCAACTTCTAACCTCAAAAAGAATTGTAATGACTTGGAGAATTCTATGACTTCAGGAAAGTTAGGAAAATAAAATGTAAGCATCCAAGACGTATATCTTACGAATATGCTTTTCTTTTCGTAACAACTAAGCTGGCAAGAAAATTGAAAGTTTCGCCACATATCAGTATTTCCTCGTTGCAATTTTTATAAGAATTGTGAGGAACCAAATGTATGAAAAAGTACACCGATGGAGAATAATTTTCATTAATTTACGCTTAAATGAGAAAAATAAAGATTTGAATTATACCAGGCAAAAAAGAAAGGTGGATTCAAAAATGTACGAATTCCATTCCAAAATATATATAAAAATTTTCAATACAATTTATATATAAAAATTTTATATTTATTTCGAGACGGGCGATGGTAGGATTATATTTTTTTAGGAGTTACAAAATATTATAAGCTTCCTCTTTAATTATTACAATTTACAAGTTTCTCTGCAAATATATACAGCTCTCTGATTCTCTCTCTTCTAAACCAAAGAGACAAAACAACAAAAACACATAACTCAACCAAAGTCCTAGTAGTTTTCAAGTATACATAACATCATATTCCACTATGAAATAAAAAAAAAAGTGGACAGCTAATCCTAATTTTTAATGTGATAATAAAGTAAAGGAGCTCAGATGTCGTTGATCACTTCAGTCCATTGAAGCTCCTCCATTTACAATCCATGGATGTCCTTAAAAGAAAAAAAACAAAGAAATAAGAGTTAGCATATACGGAATTTACTAATATTGTACTATCAATCTATTAAAATTGGATTATAAAGGATAATTAACTTACTTAGTGCTTGTTCAGCCGATAATCTTCTATTCACATCTCGACAGATCATCTTCCTCAACAAGTCCTTGGCTTGCGACGAAACGTTTCTAAAAAATTTTGTTGGAAACCGGAGATTCCCTCTCAAAACCGACTCGAAAAATCTCCGTCACCGTCTCACCGTAAAACGGCGGAATCCCCGCCAACAGGGTGTACAATACAACTCCGGCGCTCCAGACGTCAACTTTCTCGTTGTACTCCCTACCCATCACTACTTCCGGCGCAACGTAGTACGGCGTCCCAACCACGCCTGCCGCCGTTCCCCGCCCTTCGCTCAGCCACTCAGCCGACCCGAAATCGGCCAATTTCACCCGATTCGACTCGTCGAGCAAAACGTTATCGGGCTTTATGTCGCGGTGTACGATTCCGAAGCCGTGGAAGTGAGCCATCGCCGTTAATATCTGCTTCATGTAATTGGCGGTGGAGGTCTCCGTTAACGATTTCTGTCTCAACACGACGTCGTAGAGAGTGATTGGCTGGCAGAGCTCGATTACCATGTGAAGGAAATCCGCGTCTTCGTAGAGATCGAAGAATTGGGTGATGTTTGGGTGTGGGGATAAGAGGGATAAGATCTTGGGCTCGTTTTCGAGACACTCGCGATCGATTGCGTCCGTCAAGCGGCGTTTATCGATAGATTTAACGGCGTAGAAACTGTTAGTTGACGGAGAGAAGCAACGAGAGATGGTTCCAAATCGGCCTCTTCCGATCTCCTTCACAGATTTGGTAGCTGTTCTTCAAGGATTCGCACATTCTTGAATATTTGATTCTGGGGATTTTCTTTTTATGAGGTTTTGTTAGTTTTGATTTATTTGGGTGAGGGGTTTCAATTTATAGAGACAAACTCACGAGAGAGAGAGCATATATAAAAGGAATATTCGGTTATCAGGTTATTGAGGAAATAAATAGCATCAGTATTTCTAATAAGAATTTGATAAATAATAGAAAAAAATATTGATATAAAATCATTTTTTTATTTATTTTTTTATCGATTTCAAAATTAAAAAAATATAATAAGTGATAAAAATTATATACCTACTTAAATTTAAAATGAATATAAAAAATAAAAATCAAATAAATAATTTTTTTAATCACAAATTGTACAAATTTTTAGGGCATTATTTTTCATTTAGATTAAGCCAAAGTTATGTTTATTGTCGAACTCTACTCGGCCCAGTGGTTATTCCAAACAAAAAAAATTACTTGGCCCAGTAACAAAATTGAAACAGTCATTCTATATTTTCACTCCTTCCAACATTCATCAACTCAATATTTAATTAATCTCCACTTCTTTTTTTCCAAAAATATCTTATAAAATTATGGCAACCTAATAAAATAATTAAATTAATTAATTTTTTTAGAATTTTATTTTTAATAAAAATTAAATCTAATTTTTAATTAATACTTCCTATCAAATTCGATTCTTAACTACCTTTAAAAATAAATAGTTTAAATATATATATAATAAAAAATATATAATAATTATTTGCATTAAATATTATTAAATTTATGTCAAATATTATATAAAAAAAATTATTTTAACTTTAAATCAATTAAAATTATTTTGATTTTATTTCAAAATATACAATCCTATTAGAATTAAAAAATTTATTTTGTTTGAAAAATAAGATATGTCCGTTTTAATTAATAATAGAAAAAAATATAGCGGATTTTTATTAGGAATAATAGTTTAATAAAAAAATTTGAAAAAAAATAATATATATTTTAATTTGATTAGGAATAATTTTTTTAGCAATATGTCCATTTGAATAGGAAAAAAAGAAGATAAGCCGTTTATAATTAGAAATAGAAAAAAATATAATTAATTTTAATTAGAAAAATTGTTACATAAGAAAATTAGAAAAATATATAGTGTATTATAATTTTATTAGGAATATGTTTTTATTGTGTTTTGATTTTCTAATTAGAATAGGAAAAATCATAGACTTAAAATTATAATTTGCAACCTAATTAAACTCATAGTTCTAAATGAGGAATATAGTTTAATAAAAAATAAAAAAATAATATATATTATTATTTGATTAGGAATAATTTTTTTAACAATATGCCCGCTTGAATAGGAAAAAAAGATGTGTCTATTTTAATTAGAAATAGGAAAAAATAATATAATGAATTTTATTGAGGAAAAATTGTTTAATAAAAAAATAGAAAAAATATAGTGTATTATAGTTTTATTAGGATTTTTTAAAATAACGGATGGAAATTGATAGGTTTAAAACTATTATATTAAGAAAAAGTAATTGGTAGAATTTTATTAGGAATCATTATGTTTTTATTGTATTTTGATTTCTTAATTAGAAAAAAAGAAAAAATATATTGTAAACTTGAAACCTAATTAAACTCAAATTTCTTATATACATGTATCAAATTATTATTCGTTAATAAAACGCTATGTGTCGGATGTTGATTTGACAATAAAATTTATAATTAAATTGCAATTAGGATAAATTAAAAAGTCTCTCTATTATTTATAAGATATCTTATAAAATTATCGTCTATATTAATTATCATTTAGTTTATATACTCCCAATGTATCTAATTAGGGACGAATGTAGTATTTTATACAACATGTTTTAGTAACATTCAAAGTTTCAACATTTAAGAAAGGGGTATGTATCGTAACCATTTCATACCGTATTTCTTTTTGTTTCGTTAAACTAATGAATTATATAATAGCTAGGTACGCTTCGTCATAATTTATAATCACAATCAATAGCACAATTCACATTATTATTATTTATTTTGTGACATTTAGATTAAGTAGTACTCTCAATTGTCGATTCTTATAGCTATATCGGATACTCGATTTTCCATATCTATCGATCATGATGTTAATGATCTCATTGCATATTGTTACGTCCATATTCTTAACGGTAGAGAGAAATAAAAAAAGAAGGAAAAAAAAAACTCTTTCGAAAGTTTAACATATTGAATGTTTAAATCATTTGAACCCAAGTCACCACGTTTGTGTTGGGACAATGGGACGTCATGATTCTATAATTTTTGTTATCCGTTTGAAATTGGAACGGGAGTAGACTGTATAGCTGGCACTATACGATAGAAGTAATAATTTTGTTTTTGACTTGGTTTGTTTGGTGTAGGTGTTGTCACAGCTTACGTTAAGTATGAGTCGAGTGTCATGAGCGCGCATGCACCAATAAAAATTTGGCATGCTATATGTGCTTCTCTCATGCCACGCTATATTTTTTTATTTTAGGTTAAAACTGATACTTATATATTAATCAAATAAAAAGACTTCATCCAATCCAAAAAGAGAGAGGGTAAACCACCTATCCAATTATCTTTTTTAGAATTTGCAATACAGTTTACTTTGTATCATTTCGATGTTAGCTATAGTTTACCCGTTCGTTGCCAACAATAATTGATCATACATATATACTACTATCAACTCTGCTTTCAAAAATAAAATATTGGTCCCACACTCCCACTTGTTATATCATTTGTCATATATAATTAAAAGCAAACAATCGCACAAGATAAATTAAAATTAAATTAAAATAGTTAAAACAAATCTTATCTTAAACATTTACTTTGTAATCATATTGAATTGATATATTTTATATTTTCATATCAAATTAAATGTTAATTTAAAAAATTTCATATAAATTAATGAAATATATTTATAAATTTATTTTTTAATATAATCATAATTATAGAGATTAAAAAATACTTAAAATAATAATTAATGATTAAATTCGTGATGAGAATATATGAAAACATGATGATAAAATTAATAAAAGTATAATGAATAAATATAATTAATATTTTTTAAATTTATCAAAATTTATATTTAAAGATAAAAATATATTTATATTAATATCTGATGGAAGGGGTATATGACAATGACTCAGTCATGTGAATATTCTTCTACGCATAGTCATACATATTTTGTTTTGTTTTATATGGACACGCGAAACTTGGACGGCACAAAGGCCAAACGACCGAGTTTATTGTTTCGTTTAACATCACCCACGCAGATATAATATACTTCACTTCAGTTGAAAAACATACAGTCGATTTTATCAGTCGCGACTAGTCCAGTATACATATCGTATCGTATTGCAAAAAACCAGGATTTGGTTTTCCCTTTGCCATATATGTTTTCAGCATTCAGAGTATCTGGTTAGTATTTTTCATGTATGTAAATAATAATAATAATAATTATAATAATACTAATGATGATTCTTCTCTGTTAAAGAAAAAAGGAGTGTGCCATTAGGTCAAGACATGAACCCTCCTCCGTTAATTTGGCCGTAATAAGTGAGGAAACCCAAAAATTCAAAAAAATGATGCGAAAATAAAGAAAATTTGTTCACGCACACGTTCACGGTGGAATTCAAATCCAGAGTCTCCCGCTTCGGAGGCTAGCGCCTTATCCATTAGGCTACGCAAACATGCAATATTTATTATCCTCCACGATATTTAATATTAGAAATGTATTGAGTTTAAACATAGTTTAACGAATTTCCATATCAAGCATAAGAGAGCTAGAAAGGAAAGGAAAGAAAAGAAGAAGAAGAAAAAAAAGAAATATAACATATCTAATTGTGGGCTAAATCCACAGGGAAATAAGCTAATCCACAAGATTTGTAACTTCTTAACCAATTTGCCCTTTTTATCAAACAGGTATCTTTCAAATCCTCATGTGCATCACTTACCCAAAAAAAAAAAACTATCTCACGAAATTTTCTTTTTAAAAAAGAAATATATTTTGGGCAATTTGTTGTCTCCACCAATTAAATATAGTCAAATAGAAAAGATTAAAAAAAAATACAATATTAGAGTTAAGGTATCTTTGTTTGATCATATTGTAGAGAGTTTATACTTTAATTTTAGAGTATATAATTTTATTATTTCTTTTTCCTTTTTCTTGGTCAAAATAAAATTTTATTAATTAAAATGACAAACTACCCGAAAGTATACAACCTACAATCACTTAATACTCAAAAAACGATAAAATTATCTTCATAAATTCAATAAATCTAAAATTGTACAACTCGAAATATTAACTGCTAACAAAACTACTTTTTGAATTTGCCCCAACAACATAAATAGTACTACCAATCTTTTCCTGAAAAATGACATTATTCCTTAAGATTATTGTAACCATGTTTTTTATGAATCTTGAAAATTTTACATATGAAAAATAATAATATAAAAAGATTATTGACAACCAAACATAGATTATAGTAATGCTTATTATTATTAGAGAGGTAACGCAATATGCTGCTCCTTCCAGAGCTGCGAAAAGTATTTTTTTGAAAAACCACTATGCCTTCAAGAGAAAAAAAAACACAAATTTTCCTTAATCTTAATTAATTTAGAATACAGCATACTAACACCGTAAATAATGTCAATAAAATTGGCGAAAGTTGCTAGTTGTGTTCAAGGAAGAGTTCTTTTAAAAGCTCTTCTCATACATGCTTAAAGAAAATTAAAATTAAAACTTTTCAAAATTGGAAATTGCAAACTAAAATTAAAGACACGGAACAGAAACAGCTTATAAAAAGAGGACGACGGAATCATGTGTTAATGAATATGTTAAGCACTGCACAGCTAAAATTGAAAGACAAAGACAATAAAATAGAGTAGAACTTCTACTTTGATGTCAGATGGGTGGACTGATGGTAAGGGTAGGTCCCTAACAAATTTTCTTGTTAATAGTCCTAAAGGAACTGTTTTCATCAAGTCTGTTGATACAAGTGCTATTAAAGATGCCACACAAATGTTTGAGTTACTTGATAGCGTGGTGGAGGATTCTATCCTGACTGATAAAAGGTTTTGGAAATCAATAGAATTTTGCTCGAATGCCGTGGAACCTCTTGTTAAACTTCTAAAACTTGTGGATGGAGATGCAAAGCCAGCTATGGGTATATATACGAAACCGTGGATAAAGCAAAACAGGATATTGCAAATAATCTTGGGAATGAAGAGAAAAGGTACAAGAAGATTTAAGATATCATTGACAAAAGATGGGACTTTCAGCTGCATCGACCTCTTAATTCAAGATGATATTTTCTCAATCCTAAGTAAGCATGCTTCAACTTGAGTTGTACATTTTTATCTAGTATAAGCGGCCGTTTAAAATCAAAACTTTATAAATATATAAAATATATAGACAAAACTATCACGAGCAATAATAAATATGGCTTGTTGAATCGAACATGGTTATCAAGTGCAATAATAATGGAACATTTTACTAAACAAAAATCCATTTTACATTACTGTACTCTTAAAAAAATGTGTATTACAAAATTTTATAACTATATACAGGTTTCAGTATGGTGAAAAGTGTTGAATTGCAATTTGGACTGAAACAATTTGTGATATATAAGCCCATTAGTAGATGTTATAGATTATGCCGTTAGAGACTAGAGGGTAATCCGGGAGAAATTAGTACATATAATTAGCTTAAATACTAGTTGTACTGTATACACAATAACACAATTCAATACAATTCGATTATCACTTCTTAACATGGTATTTAGAGCCTAATTCTAGGATCTGAAAATTTTCGAATTTTTTCAAAATTTCTTCACAAGTTTGTCAAACTTGTCTTCATAATCATGTCAATCACTGCTCGCATCTTCAAACACAGTCAATTTTGGTCATCCTTTGTACCTTCATCCTCGGACAACTCTACCTCTATCACTGTCGACGAGTTGTTAACTTGGTTCCGACAATCTATGGAGGCCGGAGCCGTCGCTTCACCAACCTTGTTCTCACAAAAAACAAACAAGGTTTCCTCTCGGCAACATTGCAAACGCGAGGACCGTTCGATGTCCAAAAGAACTTTGGGATCGATCTAATGCCCTCGTTCTTTCATGGCTCTTGAGGTCCGTCAATAAAGAGATTGTTGCCACTCTTCGTTACTTCACGAACTCGCTGCTATATGGCAAGATTTGAAAGATAGATTTAACAAAATCAATGCCACTCGTGTGTTTTTTCTCCATCATCAAATCAGCACTCGAACTCGAGGATAATTCATCTATCACCACTTACTTCAATTGCCTGCGTTCTCTTTGGAGTGCAACTCGACAGTATCAAGCCACTCCCCATCATTGATGCCGAACAAGCAACACTTCACATGCTCACTATGATGAAATTAATCTCCATCAATTCCTCATGGGCTTGAACGAGTCCTATATTGCTTGTGAGAGGTCAAATTCTTCTCATGAATCATGTCCTCGCTCTTAGCAATGTCTATAATATGTTGATTCAAGAAGAATCTCAAAGATCATACTCACCTTCCAATAATGGATTGTCGCACATAGTCGAGTGATCCAACTGCTATGTATTCTTCTCATTGGATCACATGCTTCGCCTCCAAACCCGGGTTTGTTGGAACCTCGTGATCATTACGGCATTCGAGGACACAAAAAGAGTGATTGTTACAAGCTTGTGGGATTTCCACCAAATTTTAAGTTCACAAAATCAAAAGCAAGAGCTCACAATGCTTCGTTAGTGACTCACCCGATCTCATTCGCTGATTCCGTGGGTTCTAATACTTTCGCTCACACTCTGCCGATCCCTTTTCCTTTACGCCACCGCTAGTTTTTACTCCGACTCAAGTATTCCAGTGCTTCTCAGTCTCATCGAGCAACCTACGGGATCTCCAGCGGCCAATTCTCGCCTCTTTGAATGCTGCATCCACCTCCTCTCGCTCCACAGGAAGGTAATTTTCAATCCTGGATTATAGATAGTGGTGCAACCAATCACATGGTGCATAATTCAAATGGTTTGCATAATATTCAAAATACAATGACATCACAAGCTTGTGCATTTACCTAATGGAAATCATGCTAGTATATCTCATTCAGGATCTTTAGACATCTTATCCGACATACAACTCAAAAATGTTTTGTTTGTCCCCTCTTTTCATCACAACTTGCTTTCGTTCACAAATTAGCCAAAGAATCCCAGTGTTTCCTCTCATTCTATCCTGACTTTTGTCTATTACAGGATATCCACTACTGGGATGGTCAAGGGGATTGGTAAGGAACATAAGGGACTTTACTATCTAAAGACACAAACACAATCTAGCAATGTGTTCTCGGCTGCGGCATGCGAGCAATCCATCCGATTTTGCCACTTGGCATCATAGATTAGGACATCTAAATTCCATTTATCTTTCAAAATTACTTGTTTCAAATAACATTTCTAGTAATAAAATTGATGTGTCTTCTCGCTATATTTGTTCTCAAGCAAAACAACATAAATTACCATTCCCGAAAAGCAATTCCACTACCCAAAATATTTTCGAATTAATACATGTTGATGTATGGGGTCCCTATCATATTCCAACCCATCAAGGACATAAATATTTCTTGACAATTGTCGATGACTTTAGTCGTTACACTTGGATATATCTAATGCATTCTAAACTTGATACTTTTAGATATCTCAAGGAATTTGTTCAATATGCAAAAACTCAATTCAACAAAAATGTGAAAATCATAAGATCGTATAATGGGACCGAATTCTTCAATTGTCAATGTCGTGAGTTTTTTACCTCTCTAGGTATCCTACACCAACACTCATGTCCATATAATCCTCAACATAATGGGTTAGTAGAAAGAAAACATCAACATATCTTAGAAGTAGCTAGAGCCCTTAGATTCCAATCTTCGATGCCTATTCGTTTTTGGAATCACCGTGTATCTACATACTGTCTATCTCATAAATCGTTTTCCAACACCTACTCTAGACAATCACACGCCATATGAAAAGCTATTTAACACAAAAGCAGATTTGCATAGATTGAAAACTTTCGGTTGCTTGGTTTATGCCAAAAACTGCAAGTTTCAGACAAATTTGAGTCTAGATCAAATTTATGTGTTTTCATGGGCTATCCAAAAATACAGAAAGGGTATATTCTGTATGATCTTACCTCACAAAAATTTATGGTGTACAGAGATGTCAGTTTTCCATGAGTCCTATCTTTCCTTTTCCACTCCTTCCGCCGCACCCTCCTCCAAAACTTCACCATTCCATCATATAATTATGATGTTCTTTCAGCTGATACTCCATCACTATCAAATACACAATCATTCACCAAATTCACCGCTCCCTGATGAGATCCACTGCATTGCATGATAATGAAAATTTTATTGCACAAGAACCTATTGATGTTGCGCATTTGCAGCCTTTGTTGTACCAGTTCCGAGCCTCCGTACGGAAATTCTCCCCATCGAGAAAATCACATGAGACTACTAAATCACCAAGCATGGATGTCGAATTATCAATTAAATGCGGCAAGTTCATGTATATATCCTATTTCACGCAGCTCTCTCCTATCATGCAATTTCGCCCATTTTTCGTGCTTATTTGTCCAAATTGGACCTAATATTCGAACCTACGTGTTATGAAAAGGCGATCACGGACACTCGTTGGATTGAAGCTATGAATAACGAGCTAGCAAGCATTACAAAATAATAATACTTAGGCAGCTAGTTTCTCTTCCTCCTGCAACAAGAAAAAAAAACAATCGGCAACAAGTGGGTTTACCGCATTAAATACCATGCTAATGGTGATGTGGAAAGGTTCAAAGCTCCGTTAGTGGCCAAAGGATACAAACGAAATACGACATTGACTATAAGGAGACCTTTTCTCTTGTTGTCAAACATGTGACCGTTCGTAGTGTTATCTCGATAGTTGCTCATTTTAATTGGGAATTATATCATATGGATGTAGATAATGACTTTTCTACAGGGAGATCTCGAGGAGGATGTCTATATGGATATTCCTCGGGGACTTTCCAATTCGGGAGGGGACATCTAGTGTGTAAATTGGAAAAGTCCCTGTATGGCTTAAAACAAGCTTCACGACAATGGAATTTCAAAACTTACTACGCTCTAATTGCAATCTCAGTTATAAGCAGAGCAAGAGAGATTATTCGTTGTTCACGAAAGAAGATGGAGGTGAAAACGTGTCATTATGCTAATTTATGTTGATGATTTACTCATTACAGGAAATGATGCAAAAATGATATCGGAATTGAAGAAGACTCGCATTCACATTTTCAAACTTAAAGATTTAGGAGTGTTTAAATATTTCTTGGGGATGGAAATTAGCGAGATCGAACTTAGAATTGTCATGAACCGAAGAAAATATGCCATGAAAATGATTGACGATATGGGTTTAAGTGGTGCTAAGCCTATGTGTACTCCATTCGAACAAAACTTGAAGCTTACTACGAAAGAGTATGATGATTTCATAACAAAGCAATCAGTGAGGAAAAATCGTTTCGAATGATAAATTACTTGAAGATCCGAAAAAATATAAAAGGCTTATCGAAAGACTCCTTTACTTGACTCTAACTAGACCGGACATTTGATATGCAAACAACCACATTAGCCAATTTATGCATATGCCAAAAGAGTCTCATTATCAAGCTACAATCAGTATTATCGGGGTATGTGAAGAAGGAACCTGGAAAAGGATTGTTCATGGGGAAAGAAAACTCTTGGAATTAAAAGCTTTTTGTGACTCCGATTGGGCATCGTGCATCCTGAATCGACGCTCCGTGACAGAGTTATTGTATAAAATTAGGAGAATCAATCATTTCATGGAAATCAAGAAAACAGAGAACTATATCAAGGTCATCGGCAGAGGCGAGAATACGAGTCTATGTCTGATGCAATTTCGGAACTTACTTGGATTAGAGGAATGATTGGAGAGCTTGGTATCAGAATTCCTTACCCAATAGAATTGTTTTGCGATGGTCCAGTTGCACTTCACATAGCAGCTAATCCAATATATCACGAGAGTGACGAAACACATTGAAGTAGTCCGCCACCTAATTCGGGAACAAATTCAAGATGGGATTGTGAAACCCAACAACACCCGCCAGACAAATTCAGATGGGATTGTGAAGACAAACTACCATATCAACGGGAACCAGCCGGCGAATACATTCTTTACCAAAGCTTTGGAGTTCAAGACAACACGTATTTCTGATTTCAATGTCAGATGAAGAACATCTTTTGGGGGCCTCAAATTGAGGAGGGTGTTGAATTGCAATTTGGGCCACGAAGCAATTTGTGATATATAAGTCCATTAGTAGATGTTGTGGATTGTGCTGTTAGAGAGTAGAGAATAATCAGGAGAATTAGTGCATATAATTAGCTTAAATACTAGTTATACTGTATACACTACAATAACCATTCAATACAATTCGATTATTACTTCTTAACAAAAAGCTCGGATTAGATGGCAAAATCTACAGTGATTTATTTGGCGTGCTCGATGGTACCCATATCTTGAGACAAAGAGTGAAAATAATGGGAAAATGAAAAATTCAAGAATAAAGAAGGCTCTTCGAGGATGAGTTAGCACAAGCAACTATAGGAAAGATGCATGACTGCTATATGGTGGAGTAATTTCGGAGGACAATATAAAGACTTCAAAATATTATTTACTCGAGTTTT
>JANIEQ010000984.1:0-24776 GCA_024708375.1 Oxalis stricta | reverse complement strand
TTTTCAGATTATTACATTATTATTTAACAAAGTAAATAAAAAGTGGGCCTGTAAAAATCCAAAAAGGCCAGGGCCATGACTCAGTTTAATGAACCCTTGAGGCCGAACAAAGAGAATCAGTGAGGCGTGAGCTTGAGGTTTCCATCTTATAGAAGGCCTAAGACTATCATCTATTATTGTTATCATCATCACAGAGGCCCTACTTCTCAGACGGCTATGTAAAACTGACCGCAAATGGAAATTGGTAGTAACTTGTTGACAAATTACTGAAAAGTACAAATTTAATTGGGACTATTGCCATTACGTTCTGCACGACTTCATGACAAACTTTAAGCAAAATTATATAAATCTACTAATATCATTAGGATATTCTATATATTTTGGAAAAATCTAAAATTGAAGCTCTTAAAGGGCGAAAAGAAAAAAAAACTACGCTGCACATAAGGACTTCTCACTTTAGCGGATATGAGAGATGATGTAATAATATGCAACATTTTCCACAGTTGTATTTTGATTACTCGAACTTATAACCTCCAAACCATAAACCACCGAATACCTAGTCTTGCCCTCAAAATGGAGCTCATAATTATGAATCTGTTCAAGGTAAAAGAGAGCGAGGATTGGACATATTGATTGAACTCGCATTGTTTGGTCTATTTTCAAAATTTCCTTCACTCGTTTTGGGCCCAGACACTCTGAGGCCCTTTGACACCACAATTTTATCAAAAATGAAATTGTATGTACCTAGTTCTCGTGTCTTATTACTTGTACATGTTCCCCTAATATGCTATGTATTGTATTTGTATGAAACACTTTTCTTTTGTGCAGCTTCTTTATTCATTTTTTCTTTTTACATTTTTTTTCAACCAAATTTCAGTACACTGTACAATGCCGTATGCTCTAGATATATTGGAGTATGCAGAAGACGACTGAATTTATTTAAAAGAACTTTGCTCTATCTCAAAGAGTAACTCAACAACTGAATTTACTTTTAAAAGAACTTTTGCTCTATCTCAAGGAGTAATTCAACATAGTCTTTTTTTTTTTTGAAGAATTCTGATTCACCAAGTAAAAGTAAAAAATAAAATAAAATCAAAAAAAAGAGAGAAAGAAAGTAAAAGAAAATTGAAAGACCTATTTAGTAGAGAAAGATTTCTCAATTTTCATTTTTTAAGAAAATTCACCAATTTTCATTTTTCATTTTCATAATTATTGAAAATGAAAATTTGTTCAATAACATTTGTGATTTCAATTTTTCATGAGGAAAAAATAGAAAATTTGTTCAGTAGGATGTTTTTTATGTTTTGCATGTTTTTTTTTTTAAATTTTATTTTATATAGGTAAGAAATCATTACAATATATTAACTTTTAGAATTAGGAAGTTCACGAATACTAGTTGGCGTTATTTAGTCATCAAATAAAAATCATAATAACGCATTCATAACTTAATAATGCGATGACACAAAATAAATTAACGCCGTCGTCGACTACGATTGGCGTAATCATTCCACATCTACGTAGCAATGGAGTCTCTAAGCTCAACCATTTGTATTTGTTGCGACAAATCTAGATGAATGATATCTTCATCGGCGTTTGCATTTCGACTATTATTGAACGGCATGTCTTCAACATTGTATTGTGAAAACAAGTTATCAGTCATATCCTCTTGTCGGATGAAGTTGTGCAAAGCACAACAAACTATGGGGAATAACCTTTGTCGTCGAAAACTATAATTAGGCATAAATTTAAGGATCGGAAATCTAGCCTTCAATACACCAAAACATCTCTCAATCACATTACGGCATGACGAATGTCGATGATTAAATAGCTCACGTGTGCCCCTATATGCAACCCGCCCCATGCTACTAAAATCATTCAAATGATACCTTTCTCCGCGATAAGGAGCCAAAAATCCCGGTACATTCGGAAATCCAAAGTCGACGAGATAAAATTGATCTGTGCATGTTATATAGTATATTAGCAAATAAGGTCGAATTTACCGTTAATAAATTGTTTAAGAAAATAAATAAAACACACACACACATATATATATATATGTCCAGTACTTACTCGCCGGTTGGCATAGGGAATGCATGTTCAGCCCTTGTAACCGCATCAATGAACACTCGAGAGTCATTTGCAGTCCCTTCCCATCCACTACGGACAAATGTGAACATCATGTCGTGAGAGCAAGCGGCCAATACATTTTGGGTCAGTGTACTTTTACGCCCACGATAAGATTTGGACTTCTTACTTGGAGCCCAAGTCGCTACATGTGTGCCATCGATTGCACCTATACAGTTCTTTTTAAAGAAACACAAACAGACACACATGGAATTAAATCCTATTATTAATGCGCATATCATGTGAGCGATTGTAACACTTGAATCTTACCCGAAAGTATGGGAACCATTTTGGATTACCAAGAATTTCAGGTTGAACGTTTCCTCTATTACGAAATCGAATAATAGTTTGAGAAAGTCCAATTAATGCTCTTAAAACTTTTTTGTCCACCAATGTACTGTTGCGGGAGAATGTTGAAATCTATCGCCAACTACTCGCATACGGGCACTTTGGCTCAAAATATAAAGACACATGGCTACGCCTTCTTCAACCGATATATTACGTTGATCTTGAAGCAAGTCCATCTCTCGTAATCTATTGCACAACTTTCTAAATACATGAGGCCTCATCCTAAAAAGATCATATGATCTTAAAGGATGACCATTCAAGACTTCTTCCATGTAAGCCCCGCCACTTAAAGCAGAATTCATGCAAGGCATTCTTTCAATTCTTGAATGATTCTCGACCGCTTCGTTAAGTAAATGAGGCCAATCATAGATTCCATCAACTCTGTAGAAGAAGTTGTGCTCACGGATTCCAACGAACCATCGGAATCGGTGTCACTTGAATCATGCTCGATTTCGTTTGACATCTAACTGTATATAAATATCTATAACAGTAAATTTAACTTAAAGACGGAGGCAATTAACTTAAATGAAAAGAAAAATTTCACGATGTCGAATTTTGAGACTTGGACTACATTTATAATTTTGAATTTATGAGACATGTTCTACATTTATATAGTTTCTAGCCACATTGAAAGAATGACAATGACTCAATAATTCAAAGTAAGCTACGTTAAGCCACGGACTAGAAGTAGTTTCCCACATGCTATGATCCAAGTATCCATGCTACTAAGATACATAATAGCACATTCTGATAGTTTTCCATATGCTCATGATCACGCTTGCAATGGATCCATGCACAACTAATGCTTATACGACAATAGTCACTTATGATTATAAGCAATCTTCACGGCTCAAACACCTTTCAATTAAACATGACAACAATGCTTACAGAGTCACGGACTATAAGCAATCTTCACAAGTCAAACACCTTTCAATTAAACAGCATACTAATGCTTACAGAATTACAGTAACATCCCTAGTACTATAACTAAAGTCCTGGCATAGACATAACCTCACACAACTCATCCTCAAATCATCAATTAAACAGACAGACAACATGTGACTTAAGGTCATGGTCGAAAGCATATTCTATAACTACACTACTGCTTATTATTAAACAGACAACAATCAAACTACGATAACATACTTAATACAAAAACTCAACCTCAATACAGAATACATAAACATAATACAAAATAAAACTCATACAGAATACGAATACAACATACAAAATACGAATACAAAACATATTGAATACAAAAATTCATACTGAATACGTAACATAATACAAAACTCATACATGAATACAAAACAAAAACATAAACATACTGAATACGAAACTCATCTGAATACAAAATACAGAATACATAATACAGAATACAAACACATACGAAATACAACATACTAAACATATGAATACGAAACTCATACAAAATACGAATACATAAACTCATATAGAAATTCATACAGAACTACATAATATAGAATACATCATACAGAATATAGAATACTAAAAACATACTAAATATACATAAATTCATACTGAATACATAATACTAGACATACAGTAATACATACAAAACATCTTGAATATAAAACTCATACATAAATACATAATACAGAAACATACTACGAAACTCATACTGAATACAACATACGTAAATAGAAACATACTGAATACGAATACTCATACATGACATATAGAATACGCAAACAAAAACATACCGGAAATAGAAACTCATCCTCGAATATCGAATCCTAAAACATACCGAATTTCAATTAAACACTATCAGCTTCGTAAACATCATCCTCAATAATTGTTATCATCTATAACAACACTATCGCTACGTAAACTCATCTTGAATATCGAATCGAAACATACTGAATTCAATTAAACATCTACTGAATCATAGCAAACATCATCCTCGCGTAATGTTATCATCTATAACAACATCTACGCTACATAAATATCATCCTCCGTAATTCAATTGAAGTTCGATCACCCATGAAGACATAGATGCAACATAACTTTTCAAAGTATTCATCTAGTTTAGCACTTTTACCTTTTGAGTTAGACATGTGCTTGGAATGACCACCACCAGAATCTACTGATTTCTTTGCCTTTTTCTTCGGTGTTGACGTAACAACATCTACATCTTCTTCCTCTCTACTCTCATCGATCCCCTTAAAGTACACTTCATCAAGAAATCTTTCCTCATCGATGTGGCAGGTCTTTGCGAAGACGAGAAAGCGTATATACCACCGGCAACGCTAGGACCGAAAGTCTGTTTCATCACTCGTAGTTTTTGCAACCTCTACGTTTAAATGTGTTGTATTTCTTCTCTTTCGAAATATAAATTCATAACAAGGTCAAAAGCAACAACAACAATAACAATTGCAGGACCGGTAATAAGGAAGCGTGAAGAAATTACTAAAGTGATAAGCACATATTATTACACATACCATAATTAACTTCTACCACACTTCTTCAGAGCATAAACTATGTTTCTATCAAGATCCCAAGTAACACTAGTGTGGTTGATAAGCTCGATGAACAGTCGGTAGGTAGCACGTAACCGATGATATTTCCCTTTCAATGAGACAACACCATATGACTAGCCAACTAATCCAAGTAGCTCCATATCAATCTTTGCCCAATCCGCATCATTGAAGCTCGGAGAATTGTTCGGATGGACTTTCACGCGCTCATATATTATCCGGAGAAATGCGACCACATTTTTCTCTGGCCAATCCTTACTCGCCATCCATGACTCTTGACACCCTAACCCAACTACCAATCAACAACAATATAAGTAATGTTATTCCAAAACAAATCAGGTATACATGATCTTAAAAAATTCTTATAATCAACATTAATCGACTATGCAGAGAAAAAAAAGACGGATTAGGGAACAACTATGAAACAAGCAAGAGTGATTATACCATGTGAAACTCGACCCTTCTATCCACCATTTTAGCATAGTTGAAAATTACTCTATCCCCAATTCAAAACCCTCAAATCTAAATCCCAAAATTAAAGTTTATAGAGAACAACTCAAATACTTACCAATGTCTTGAATTGTTGCTTCGACCGAAGAACAAGCCCCCAAAGTCGTCGCCGTTGTCCCGTTACACGCTCCTACTGTTGGTGGAATACTTGGTTCGAAGAGAAGAGTCCTCAATAATCGTTTGCAGATGTGGTAAGAGACGAGGGAGTTGTGAATTTATGGACATTTTGAAGTGGGTATTAGGTTGCTTTGGTCACTCGACATTTATGGCATGAGTGGAAGGCAGTTGAAGGTCATGGATTGCTATTACACTGAACGCCTTCGCAACCGATTAGATTGTTGTACTTGAGGATACATTGAATGAGAGTAGGTCGACGCAGAGACAGCCAAATTGAATCTGGAATTGAACGATTTTGGGCAAAACGAATTTGAGAAGTGAGAATTAAAGGCCAAAGATTGTGATTACAGTGAAGGAATTGAATTGATTAGATTGTTGTGGTTGGGGATGCATTGAATATCGATTGAATCGATCGAGGAGAGCTCTTGCATATCTGGATTCCAAATTCAAGAATGAAGAGTGTTTAAGAGGAAGAAGTGTCGGTGGGATTATTTTTAATATATATGGATGGGTATAATGGGTATTGTTCATTAGTCAATGAACAATGTGCGCGTGTCTTCAATTTCTCAAGAAAAACGAAATTGAAAAGTGAGAATTAGTGAATTGGACTTCTCTGTTTTTATGAAATTTCCAAAAATTTTACAAAATTCTCGTTTTCAAAATTTCATACCGAACAAATTCTCTACGAAAATGAAATTTTTTGAAAATTCCTCCCTACTAAATAGGCCCGAAAGCTTCGGCTTGGATGCCATCTCTTTGTGCTACCTAACCTTACTTTTTACTTTATCAGCAACAAACCGGTATTAAGTAAACCTGGGTTAGGAATATCATATTCTTAGTTGGCGGTAAGATTCCATTAATTCTAATTACCAAACAATCCCGTAGTAGTTGGAAATGAAAAACTGTAAAAAAAGAAAAAAAAAAAAAACAACCACCTTAACGACTCTGCACGAAACACGATGAGCTTCTTTTTAGTACAAAATAAAAAAAAAAACCTTTCTGGCAAAATTAATTAAATTAAAATCAAAGTCCACCATAAGTCCATTCATCATAATTAACCTTGGAGCCAATTATTTAATCAGTGACTTAAGTCTCCCTAATTGCGCGGACAATTCACTCTTACGTGGCAGCTTAGGGTGCTACCAAGGAAGAACCCGGCCACTTGAAAAAGGCCATAGCCTCACACTCCCACACAAACACTTTCTTCTTCGATTCTCGTTTTTGGGCGTTCTTATATTACGATACTGCCCCTGGACGGAAAATATCTCCGATGAGCGGCGGCGAGGTCAAGCTATTGCGCTCCATTCTAGACAAGCCTCTTCACCAGCTCACCGAAGATGACATTTTGCAGCTCACTCGCGAAGATTGCCGTAAATACCTCAAAGAAAAAGGTATGTTTCCTTTACATAACTTTTATAATCTGTTCCGTTTGGTCAGTTTTCAGCTCGTAATTGGACTATTTTGCCGGAATTTGCGGTGTCTGTGTTGATTTTAGTGGTGTGGGGGTTACCGTACAGGGATGAGGAGACCATCTTGGAACAAATCGCAGGCGATCCAGCAAGTCGTTTCTCTCAAAGCACTCTTGGAGCCATGTGAAGGCTCCGGCACCGGAAATTTACCTATCCGGAGACTCCTCGTAATGTGTTAACAAATATTAAAAATGTCTTAATTGTGATTTTAGAAACAGTACATGTTTAAATTTACGCTGCCATAATATGAGGCGGTTGCATCGTGTAGGTTACTCAAAATTCGGGTGATTCGCTTAAGGCAACAAGTGGCGGTGCTGGTAGTTTTGCTGCTTGTGCAGACATTGCTGATGAAACAGCTGTTGTTTATGGGCAAACGCAAAAGGATGTTCCCAAACCCATTCCTATCTCCAAGTTTGAGGCTGATGATAAGGATATCGCCCCCAGGTTTGTGGTCTATTTTCCGCGCCTATTCTTTTGATATAAGTGTTTGAGTGCCTTGTTTGTTGATTTTCATATCATCTAGCATATTGTGATTGTGTTGACTGAACTAAATGTTGCAAAAAGCTTAGTAACGGTTTGTTATGCCTGTCTCCCAAGTATTGGATCAATGTTGTTGAGCTTCTCTGCTATTTAGTTTGACTTCACGTTGACTCGGAATTTTGGTGACTTTTAACAAAATATCGGTTTTGACTTGTACTGATTAATTATTCACTATTTAGTTTCCTAAACAGCTTTGCACCAATGTTTTATTGATGTAGAAATATCATTTATCTTGTTGTTTTTAAGGGTAGATATTTTGGTTGGCTCATGGGAAGAATTCGTTAGATTAGAAATGACCGAATAATTTGTTTATATATTCATGATCTGAGGCCTAGTTGTTTGGAAATGTGGCTATAGATGTACGGGCCCAAGCGCAACAATGGGGTCAGATGGACAAATGACGATTTTCTACTGTGGGAAGGTGAATGTGTATGATGGAGTCCCACCGAATAAGGTAATTTGAAGCTTCCTTTTTGGGTGGATGCCTGGAGATTAGTCTGATAGCATGTTGGCCTTCTAATGCATCCAAATATCAATTTGCAGGTGCGAACAATCATGCACATTGCCGCAACTCCGATCCACATGCCTCAGGACACTTCACTTGGGAGAACAGGAGATATTTTGTTGTCTCATTGTCCTTCACAGACTACATTTGCCAAACAGTATGCCAATCCAGTTGTCGGAGTCTCTCAGACCATTCAAAGAGGTAGGATTCTACGTTAGAAGAAGTTCTTTGCCCAGGTGTCAACTTTTTCCTTGAAGTGGACTTTAATTTAGTTGAAAAGTAACAACAGAAGATGTTACTGTATCTTCTCAAGTTTGGAGAAGAATATTTTGGTAATTTTGGTCAGAAAGAAGAACTATCTGATTTCATTACTCCTTGCCAATGCAAAATCTCTTCAAAGCGCAGAACCTGCGTATATTTTACCGAAGTGCTGCATTCATGGTTACTTAGACCATTCATGGAGTGTAAACGTAATGTTCTATGATTAAATATTGTTAATTTAGTAATAAGCTGTTGTAACGTGACCTTGCAGAGAAGAAGACAGAATATCCTTTACAATGTAGGGAGAAAGGATGCGCCATGCAAGACCCCGGTATGTATATTTATTTGTTTCTCCCCTAGAATTTTACACCTTTCTAGTTTTGTTCTTCTTTGGATGGATCTTTTCTTCTGGATACATTTTCAAAGATGTTGGTTATATAAATGGTTTTGACTAGATTGATTTGCAAGGGTCCTAGACTGGACAATAGCCTGAGTGTGACACATTCATCCAATTTCGGTGCAAGAACCTTGGTAGATGAATGCACTGCTGTATAATGCTGTTGTGGACCACTGAGCCACTGAATACAGCAGGAAAGACTGGCCCTTTTATGCAAATTAGGCACCTTTGAAAGAAATAAAAATACAATTGAAAAAAGGTCTTTAGGGTCAAAGAAAGTTTATATGAAAATATGGTTATGATATTTGCTGTCCATTTACGTAGTGGAAATGAAATTTACAACGATGCACGTTAGTGGAAACACAAAAACTTTGTATTTCAAAGCTATATTTGTCCTCTCTATTTTTATACTATCATCGTGTCAATTTATTGTCTTATTCACCTTTATTATTGCTGGTGTGGCCATAGCTGTATTATTTGGATGTAGATCTACATATATTCCGTTACCATCTGTGGCTTTAGTATATGACCGCTTCCACGAACTTCATTGCTCCGATTATAATAATCTTGTATGCCTTGACATGATAGGTGCTATGTTTTAATTCTGATTCTGTTAAACGCCACAAATCTTGATCCAAATGAAGTGGAATGCAATGCGCCATAACTTCGTTGTGTTAGAGGCCTTGAGAATTTATATAAGCGTCTGAACATATTGATATAATTAGAAATAATTTGTTCGTCCTATTTACTAATTGGGGTGGTCTTTCCTGAGATGTTAGATAGTCAGGCTAGCAGACAGGTGTCATTGCAGAGATATCGGGAAAAGAAGAAAGACAGGTATTTTAAAATGACCAAAGCATCTTATTTGGTCTTTTACATTTTTGAGGTCCGTCTATTATTAATCTGTGCATTCGTGGCTTAAAACTTGCTTCAGAGGGAGATTTAAAGGCAGGAAAAACACAGGATCCAATCCTTCTGGCTTGGAAGTATACTTGAACCAGCAAGGAAAGACACGTAATTTGAATGTACAGTCAGCAGGTAGCAGCACAAGCTCGCCAACCCAGGCAGTGTTGCCACACAACACCCTGTGTGGCTCTGATGATAATAAGAAACCAGATGGTAGCTTTTCTGTTGATCTCAATGAAGGTTTGCTGGAAAGTTCGAGCTGGTTATGATGAAATGAAGCTATTTTCAGATACATATCTAAATCCCATATCAATCTACTGTTGATTTTTGAATATAGTTGGATGCAAGTCTTTCGCTTCTTGGTATTACTAGTTACAGCAGCTTCTAGTGTCAATCTTTAGGCTAGTAGTATGATGGACTGTCTATGGGTAATTTTCTTTTTTTAGTTTTCCATGAGTCGGCCATGTATTTTTAGTAGATCTAATTTTATGCAGTGAAGAGCTTGAATTTTTGTCTTGGTATAATGTACTATGGGCTAAAGCTCTTTATTTTTAGAAGACTCTATATTTTTTTTACTATAACGCATGTTGTCTTGTTCTAATGCATAACATCTTCTAAACAGTTGTTCTTTTTTTTCTTTTTTCTTTTTTTTGTGCTCACAGTTTTTATTTATATAATTATAATTTGCTAAATAGCATGTTATTTATCTGACTAGATTAAGTTGAATCCATCTCTAATCAAATTGTCTTCACACCTATTTTTCCTTGGCCAATGCGCCTCATATATGAATCCTAACAAGGAAAACACTGGAATCAAATCGAAAGCTCGAAACTTGAACATATGGTTACAGAGTGATGGTACCAGTAAGTAATCTAGAAAATAATCATACCGAACACGTGGAAACAATATAAACTACATAACTTAGAAGCATATCATAATGCCATGCTAATATATATGTTGTGGCACACACGAATGCGATGAATGAAACAGTTTTTAAAAGGAAGTAGCAAAATACGCTCGCTACGCTGAAGTTGCCATGGCTTTGGGAGGTTAGTGTATAGATATTATGGCTTATAGTTATTGTTGATATCTGATCTTAATTTTAAAGATACACTATTTCTTTTTAGTATTAAATTTGAATACTTCAGTTTAACATATTAGTAGTACTTATATATGGAGCAGGCATGGTTCATGGATGATAGCAATGAAGATCAGAGACTCCCACACCGTCGCCAACCAAATGAGTTAGTTCCGCTGGATCATTTGGCAGGTCAGTAATTTCCGGCCAAAGCTTTGAGAATTTTTCGGAAAAAAAAAAATAAAATGGGTGTTATTACGATTTTGCAGAGCTGAGAGTATTGTACTGGAAATTGAATCCAGATAAATACGAGGACGACCCAGAATTGAATAAGATTCGAGAAGACAGAGGATACAGCTACATGGTACTTGTTTTTGAATTTAAATTTAAAATCATTCCTTTTCACAGAGTTCACTGATGATATCATTCAACTTGTGTAGTGTTCAATTCAGTTAATGCAATTTTACTTTTGAGTTACGGAATGACAAAATAGATTCTTTTGTGTGTGTGTGTGTATATATGTATAGGATATGCTGGACTTGTGCCCAGAGAAAGTTGAGAATTTTGAGCAGAAGCTTAAGAACTTTTACACCGAGCACATTCATGCCGGACGAGGAGATACGCTATTGCTTAAAAGGGAGTGGATACTTTGATGTTCGAGACAAGTCTGACCGTTGGATCAGAATCTTGATCAAGCCTGGCGATCTCATCTTGTTGCCTGCTGGCATCTACCACCGGTTCACTCTGGACACCAGCAACTATGTGAAGCTGATGAGGTTGTTTGTGGGAGAGCCAGTGTGGACCCCATTCAATCGGCCCCAAGATGATCATCCTGCCAGAAAGGAATATCTCAACAAGACTTTGACTGACACTGATCAAAATGTCGGAGTCGCACTGAAAGCTCACTAGACTAGAGGTGAGATTGTGGGATTTCTTCTGGGCTGTATTATTTGCAAAATATCACAAACTCTAATGCAATATGAAAAGCTTAAAACATATGAAAAAGTTATTTGCATCTCTATGAGATGAACCACTTTACTCGATAAATAAAATTGTTGGAATTAATTGATATTAAAATTGAATTGCAAATTGATATAATAAGTTATAACACTTAAAACGTACGTAGCTATTGAATTTTTCATGAACAATTAATACATAATATATGCATCGAGATAATAGATAGTCTGGATACAAATAGAAATATCATGAATATTAGCATCAAATTAAAATAGTATGAACAAATTATTACCACTATACAAAAATTTAAATAGATGAATAGAACGATGATATGGGTGATTAATTAAAATCTAAAAGAATTAATATATATATATATCATACATGTAATACGATGAAGTAGTTAATTAATTAGTCAATCATGAAATTATAATACGTGAACAATAGTATAATACTTATAAGAGCTTGTGAACACGCATCGACCAACATTAAACCATAACGAGTGATTTGATCATTAGGAATTTAAATAACGAAAGGAAAGTGATACTAGACCGAGGCACGATTATGGAATCGCTTTCCTTAAGTTGTGATTGCCACGCTACTCAATGCAAAACGTATATAGCATCAGCTCCAGGATACAACGGAATTACCTTTCGAACAACTTGCACTTGCTGGAGAAAAGTCTTCGGAACTAAATTGCCAAACTCTCTCCGACACAAGAAAAATGCAAAGATGATTTTTGACTCAATGAACAAGTAAAATCCGAAAATTGGGATGGAATTCTAATGACACAATGAGCTGATTTTATAACTCAAAAAACCATTCATAATGTGACAAATAAATTCAAATTTATTGGCCATTTAAATTTGAATTCATATTTGACCAGCCAAGAATATTCCTATATCCCAAGATGATGCCAATTACACATTTAACATGTGTGGAATTTCATAATCACAATAGGATAATTAATTTTATCCAACAATCTCCCACATGAATGTGAAATTAGCGACACACATGTAAGACACGAGAGAGAGTTTACAAAAGTATAATGCGGGATAGGTAGCATCGACTTTGAATCGTCCTTTGTGAATAACATCGGATTTACTTGTTGATTAGTGAACGCGATATCTTGAACTATTCAACGTTTAACGTGTAAACCAAGACAATATTATTCACATATTATACTCCTTGACAATGTTTTTTGTTCCAATTATTGTGTTCATTGTATGGCCCTGAACACTCTCGGTATTCATGAGTAATCTTAAAAATATAGCCTCAATATTTCCATAGAAGCGGCTCCACTTCGTTACTCACATAGGTGACTTCTCGTTAAGAACATTTCTCATAATGTCCCACTTGATTTCTCACACAATAAATCAAGATACAAGAATCATTAAAAGTTTTCTTAACCTCGAATTCTCTTGCATTGTTTACTATCATAGGAATAGGTTGAGGAGTAACCCCCATAATGCTCGTTAGATTCACATTTAACTCTTTTTTCCCTTTGAACCAAGATCAAGGGATCTCCTATCTACAAGGTAGGGTTTGCCGTTAGATTGAATCTTTCTGTATAGGCTTTAATCCCATTTCCCTCGATGATGATAAGACTAGCTCTCTATTTAAACTCTTAGTGAGCGGATCCACTAAGTTATCTTTTGATTTCACATAATCAATAGTGATAACTCCTCGAGAAAGCAATTGTCTTAACCGTATTGTGTCTTCTATGGATGTGTCTAGACTTGCCATTATACATTACATTTTGTGCTCGTCCAATAGCGGACTTGCTATCACAATGTCTAGAAATGGCGGTCACGGGTTTAGGCCATCCGGGAATATCCTCAAGAAAATCTCGAAGCCACTCGGCTTCGGCGGCGGCAAGATCGAGGGCTATGAACTCAGCTTCCATAGTCGATCTAGCAATGCATGTTTGTTTCGAGGATTTCCATGACATCGCGACACCTCCAAATAAGAATACATAACCATTCGTGGCTAATGTATCTTTTTGGTCGGATATCCAATGTCATCACTTGTGATTAGCCGCTAGAACGGCTTTCTTCCACAAGTTTTGTGGTAATCCGAAATTTATCAACATGTCATTCATCATCTCTTTTAGAGTCCGATTCTATGTTCGGCAATGCCATTTGATTGATGTGAATATGGCGGTATAGTTTGATCGACAATACCATGTTCACCACCAAAATCCCTCAAACGGATTTATGTATTCCCAAACTCTAGCATTTCTCAAAGATTCAAACTTTTTATCAAGTTGTTTAGAGTTTCTTCGTAACTTTGACAAGACTTTCAAAGTTTGATCTTTACCAACTAAATAGGTATTCACATCAATATTCTTGACCGACCATCGATAATGTTATAAAATACTTATAACATCTTTCACTTGTCAAAAATTATAATTCATACACATGCATATAAATCAAATTGAGTGGTATCTCTCAATGCATGACGAAGTGTTCTTCCACTTGACTAAATGCAAAATTATTATTTGCTCATGTATCGCAATACATTTTGCCAAAATCCCATATATATATAATTTTTCCACAATAAAAAATTCTCATATTTAAAGAATATTTTGTTCTCATATATCCATTATATGAGATTTAGGAACACTAATTTTCTCAAAAAAAAAACTTATGCTCGGCATATCTCACAAATTGTTCATTACAATGAGATTTTCACCAATCATAATTAATAAACATGTGAAGGATATATTGTCCAAATTTCGTCATGATCGGACAATATTTTGTGATTCGATAGCTCAATCTTTTCATTGCACACACTAGAAAATAGCTACGAATTTAGTATTCTTCTTACCATTTTATTCTTTAGTTCTCATCAATCTTATTAAAACAATAAGATGACTATATCCCACCATGTGAGATATCATTTAAAATTAGCTTTTAAATATATAACTAACTAATTTCATTTTTCTTGGTCACAACCCAATATTCACGCAACCATATAAGTCGAAGTCGATGCATTCTTATTAATATCAACGTTGTCCGTAGGCTTATTTGTTACAATAATGTGAACACTTAATTTAAAAAGGGCCTTAAAAAGGTAACCTTTTCCTACGTACATTCTAGATTTAACATGCCAAATTGGAGTCGGAATCACCATCATCTACATAATTGGCCTCATGATCCGTTTTCCAGCTTCTTTCCCCCTCCGTCTTTGCGATTCTTGCAATCTACGGCTCTATGACCCATCTTGCCACAAGTGTAGCACTTCCCCTCAAACTTCTTGTTTTCGCATTGGTCCTTCTTGGCCTTAAACTTCTTGTTGGCCATTTTTGACTTAGAAGTTTTATGCTCCACCACATTTGCCTTTGCTTCTTCGGTAGGATAGCCACGAAGCTTCCGAGTTGCTCTATTCTCGTCTTCTACTCTTAGCTTAGCCACCAACTTCTCCAAGGTAATCTCCTTAGTCTTATGTTTAAGATAAAATTTAAAGTCGGTCCAACTAGGAGGCAATTTTCCAATAAGGGTCATCACCACGAAACTCTCACCAATTTCGTGGCCCTCGGCTCTCACCTTTCCCAAAATCTTTTGGAACTCCTCCACTTGTTCCGTGACGGATTTAGAGTCTACCATCTTGTAGTCAATAAAATTATCCACCACATACTTCTCAAGTCCACATGCTTCCATATTATATTTTATTTCCAAAGTCAAGCCACACCTTTTTAGCCGTAGTAGCACCTTGGCTAAAAATGTCATACAAGCTTTCATCGAGCCAATTGAGGAGAATGTTCTTGCACATGCAATCATTATCCCGCCATGATTTCTCGGCACTAACATCCTCATCCGTAGGCGTCTCACCAAGAATCGGAGGATCATCCCTCAAGTACGATGCAAAACCCAACGCGGTTATGTAAAAGAGCATCTTTTGGTGCCAACGTTTATAGTCAATTCTCTTGAATTGACTTGACTTTTCCCCTTGAGCATAAGGCGGAACATAGTCCGGTTGTCCCGGTAAAGGTTTCATACCCACCGACGCACCAACCACATCTTTGGAAGCAACATTGGAACCGGACGTGTTCTTGGAAGGTGACAAAGTCATCGTGAACTTAATTTTTCTGCACTCAAGAAAAACTCGATAAGTCTCACGATATTATATACAATTAGAATCAAGATATATATATTTCACCAATTAAATCAATCGATTTAGAATTTAATTCTAAATACAACTTACAATTTATAATCACACAAACAATTCAAATTAAACCAAAATCACGACTTAAGATTGTTGGAATTAATTGGTATATTAAAATTGAATTGCTAACATCTATCAAAAATATTGACACAAAGCTATTGAATTGTTCCGTTTTCATTGATAACATGATATTCAATCATAACAATTGGCAAAGAAATACAAATGATAAAATAAATTACATTAATAGCAACAGTATAAATATGACAATAGATAATGAGCACCAAAAACTCAAAATAACATATGAACAAAATATTTGACGTAACTTATGATAATTAATTAAATAGAAATGAACAGTAACATCATTGAAAAAATAAATTGACAATGCAAAGCACGTAGGAGCAGAAACGAAATATATAATGGATGTAAGACACGATAGATTAATTAGACGACCAATTAATTAACGATGAAGTTGATAATACGCAACCATATGAGAAAAAAGATACTATATACAGATAGGTACACCATAACAGCTTCAAATATTAAACCAAAACATGCGATTTGATCATTAGGAATTTAAATAACTGAAAGGAAAGTGATACTAGGATCGAGGCACGATTATGGAATCGCTTTCCTTAAGCTGTGATTGCCACGCTACTCAGTGCAAAACGTATATAGCAACCAGCTCCCAGGATACAACGAAATTACCTTTCGAACAAACTTGCACTTGCTGGAGAAAAGTCTCCGGAACTAAATTGCCAAACTCTCTCCGACACAAGAAAAATGCAAAGATGATTTTTGACTCAATGAACAGTAAAATCCGAAAATTGGGATGAAATTCTAATGACACAATGAGCTGGTTTTATAGCTCAAAAAAATCATTCATAACTGACAAATAAATTCAGATTTATTGGCCATTTAAATTTGAATTCATATTTGACCAGCCAAAAATATTCCTATATCTCAAAATGATGCCAATTACACATTTAACATGTGTGAAATTTCATAATCACAATAGGATAATTAAATTTTATCCAACAAATAAAACATCCTCTAGTTTTTCAATCAATCTTTTGATTGTCGTCTAAATAATTTGGTTTGCCATATTATTGAGTAAAATGCTAATGAAATAAGCATCGAGTCATTACCAAAAGCTAGTCGCTGACATTGGTTCGATCGAATCCTTAATTCTTGCCGATGACAAGGAACATGTTAGTAAGCAGCGGTATTTGAGCGCAACATTGTTTTGCAAGCCAATTTCATAGCCTAAAAAAATTAAAATAAGTATAATATTTTCATCGGTAAATATACTTTATTATAAATAAAGAAATGCTCAAATTATTACCTCATCCTTGCCAAAGTTGATTTCTTTCTCTTCAAGAAGCGGCAAAATTCTTCAAATCCAGAAGAGGTCACCAATGGAAGTATTATCGAGTGTATGTCCACATCTCCATTCAAACCAAACAAGAAAAATAGCAATTTGGGAGATAAGTCTTTGTTCTAGCTAGGAAGAGGAATATATAAATCAATCTCCACATCGATTCGTTGGAGATTTGTTTATGTTCGGGAAGTATTTTCAACTAGGGAATCGAGTTAACAACTCAAAGCAGCGCAAAAACGTAGGCACGTAAGTACTGCCAATCCGAAACCATCTACCACACTCAAGCCTACAAGAAGAAACACATTTGGGGATGTTTGGAAGTCACTTCGTGTAATTACAAGACTGTGTAGTTACTAGAGTGTAATTAGGTATCCGTATAATTACGTATGAATTAATTATTTTTACGTTGTTTGGTTAATGTCGTGTAATTACATTATATAATTATAAATGTTATGTTTAATGGTTGAAGTTATGTTTCATTCTTTGTGATTGGAATTAGATTTATCTCAGATTTTATTTCTTTTAATGGTTGAAGTTCTCTATTAAAAAGCTTTGTTCATGTTGTGAAATCGGAGGGATGTTTATTTGAGTGAAGTCGAGGAGTTTACTTTGTTTGGAATTTCATGCTAGTGAGTTATCACACATGATCAATATAGGCGACGAAGCATACATATTATATATATATTGTACAAAACAAAACACAAGAGCAAATGTGCAAACCTTTGTAGTTTTGCTTCCTTTGCAATCTCCTTAGTATATGATAAAACGCCGCTCAATAGTGAAATTACATTCCTCTATCGGTATCCACACACAATCGCATGAATATGAGGCCAAATGCTACTCTCGCGGCTTCTAGGGTTTTGGTCGAACGGTCCAAGTGTTCTAACCCTCATTCCGGCTGCTCACCCCATTATATAGTGTAAACGTAGGATGCCAGACAAATACGTATATTAAAAATGGAAAAGCCTTGACCAACACTAGAGTGTGTGGATACAAATACTTTATTAACAATTAACATAAAATAAAATTTTAATGAAGCGTGTAGAAGCTTTATTTAAGTGAAAATAAACCATCATCATCATATTTAGAAATAAAGGTTATTCGTTGAAAATTAACAATCCTACAACTCAACGAATAACAAATAAAACAAAGTTTCTATTGAGAAGCATTTACAAGTTTGTTTATGGGTGCGGATTGAAAGAAGTTTCTATAAAGAAGCGATTACAAGATTGATTATATTAAACAACAAACTATACTAACTAGATCAAGACAAACGGTGATAGCGAGGTACAATTTTGATATCACGGTGGCCAACAGATCTAATAGTACTTCACCAAGATTTTACATCTTAAGAGGCTGCGACCACATGACGCTACTCGTTACGGCTTCTCCTTGGATAGATCATAGTCCCAACTTCACAAGCTCACAGTAAATTTTGGTAATATGCCAAAAATGGATATAATGTCCTATCCAAGATCGTGTTACTAAAATGGATTTCCGACCTAATTAGCCTCTCGGTTCAATACTCACGCTCAGCTCGAGCAATGCCTTCTATAGCCCATCTTTAATATATCACACCAACTAACACCCATTTAATTCTATGTCCTCTTTTTTTAACTCTTCAATTCAGAAATAGACGCTCATAATGATAGAATATATGTATTATACGAAAAAGAGAAAAGTTCATGTCGGTTTTAGATATGAGCTCTCTCACACTTATGCAAACAAAAATGAAAAGCTCACTCATATTTATAGATATTCCTCTACAATCGATCTTTATAATCCAGCCATCCATTTTCACTTGATTTAAAGACTCGGCCATTGATAATGATAGGATATTTAAGGATATTCAGTTCATCTAGTGAGTCGAGTCGGTCAAGATTTTCCGTATGTATTACTCAATCGTAAGATAGATATGTGTTCACTTGAAAACCATTGATTACCCTAAAAAAAAAAGAAAAAAGAAAACCATTGATCAAGTTTAATTAATTTTTTGATCCGTGCTGAACAATTCTGAGATCACTTCCTCCATAAATTAAATTGTCCTTATCATATAAAATCTTTGTGTTCAATTTAGATGATACAAATCAAAATAAGAAAAATATTGTATTAATTTACACATTCTAGTTCTTTGTAAGGATAGTAATGTACCTACACAATCTTCTAATTTCATCACAATTTAGATTTTTTTTTTTATGATTTATGAGAACTATATATATAATAATATATCTAAATCTTGTAGTCATAGTTTATTTTTCTTTATATTGGTTTTATAAATTAGGAAAGTTTATCCTTTAATTTATACAAGAATTAAAATGTTGGACCGAAAAGATGAACATTAATTTATTAGTGAAAGTTAAAATAGAAATATTTTTTTATCTATTTAATTTATTTACGATCAAATTTTATCATTTTAATCTGGAGTTTGTTGACCTCATGATTATTAAAATGGTCTTTCATTCTTAAGGTTATGGGATCGATTTACTCGAATTAAAGGAGGATCATCCCACTTTAATTAGTTTTATTTGATTTATTTACACGAACCAGTATTCTTTAATGCAATTTATTGCTTTAAGCTCATTTGTTTGGATTTAATGGGTATTAATACACGCTTTTAATTTTAATGATTCAGATTTTGACACATTAAGAGTGTTTGTTTTTTTATTAAAAAATCCACTTATTACCTACTGAAAAATATATTATCTATTAAGTGACACTTTTCTAACTTAATAGAATTCGATATGAATTAATTAATTAGTTAAAATATTTTTTTATTTTTTCTAAACCAACACGTATTCTTGACTTCACAAATCCTTTTTTTTCAAACAACCTAAATCTTTTCAAATTTAATATTTTAACTATTTATATATAATATTATGAGGAGTGTTTTTAATTCTTTTCAAAATAACTTGTATTACATGTTGATCATTTCAATAATTGAAGTTTATTATCAATTTTTTTTGGTATTATTATTTAATATAATCATTTTTTTTTTAAAAGAAAATAATTAAAATACATTCAGATTTTTTAAAAAACAAACAATGTTAATAAATATCTATTCAAATTCAAATATTAAATTTTAATATTGAGATATATATTGAATTGAAGCATTTTAGTCTTAAAAAAAACAAAATGTCTTCTTAGACTTTTTATTTTTTATTCAATTTAAATAATAAAGGAGAGACCATTCTAAGTATTCTCCCATCACGGTGCGACACGTGTCAACATCAGCTCAATTTTCCTCGAAATTAGCCAAAGAAAGTGGGCATTGTAGCGAGTTTCATTGGGCTTCTTGGTCAGCGTGTAACGCGATTCTCTAGTGAAGAGATTCTCCTTCCTTCGTCCATTGAATCTCTTCCTTAGTCGGCGTAAGCCGATTGATTTTCTTTCAAATGCTTTGGCATCTCTTTGACTCTGCTTTGATATGGAAGGGTCGGCTCTCCAGCCAATCATGGCGACACCGGAAACCTCTCGAGAACCGTGCGCAGATTGCATCCTCGATGACGTCGGCGACACTTTCGTAATTTCCCATCCTGCTAGAGCATGAGATCGTCCCCAATCGTTCCGTAGGTATTCAATATCAATTTTTGGTCATTCATCTGATAGAGATATGACATCCAATTTAAGATTCAGACTTTTTTTTTCCCTTCATGTTAATCGTTTTCATTCACGCCATGCTGGACGAGTTTTTTTTTTTTTTTTTTTTTTTTGCGCGTAGCTGGAGATTTCAGTTGTTGTAAAATTTCTGCTGATATTGAATGTTTAGTAAGTGGCAATCTGCACGAAAAAGAATTTGCTTCTCCGTCATTTGTATTATGTATTCCCTTGCCATTATTGCAGTCAGCAGATGAATCAAACGCTTAGATTTGCAATTGTTTCTTGCTATTGCATGTTCAATCTTCACATGATTCATTTGTATTTTTACTCACTGTTTTGAGTGGCTGTTACACTAAAACATGATTAGTATACAGGAGAATGATTTCTTGCTAATTTTAATGTTCTGGTTAAGTATTTATCTCGAGCGGTTTCCTTAAGTAGTGGCATCTATACAAGTCTTCTCTTATGAATTCAAGTGCCAATATAAGTGTAAAGGTTATAAGTAATGTTGTATTCAGTGTTTTTCCATGATCGTTATTTTTGTCTCAGTTTATTTTCTTTGAAATTAAGTTTTCTTCTTTTTTTTTTTTAACTTTTCTACAAAAGGGGCTACCTACCCACTCTTTCTTTCGATTAAGCAGAGAATCATTACCACTGTATAACTTTCTTTCCCTTACTTTCTTGTTATAGATAACTCTATTTTATATTAAAACAATTTTTTATTGAATTGCATATCTTTCTCCTCTCCCCGGGAGCCGCTCTTCCACATTTTCATTCTGCATTTTTTTTAAAAAAAAAAATAGTTTGCAGCTTTGTTTCAAGGCTGATTGCTTCAATTGTAAGTCGGAAAGTGGGAGTCTCAATTGGGTTTCGAGTAGGGGGATGACTCGGCTAGGGGCTTCACTGCACCTGTCATGTTGCCTTCGGATGGGGGTGTGCTTTGTGTCACCGCTGATGAACAATTTCTTTTCTACTCACCTGACGAGCACTCTGAAGGTAACTGGAACTTAGTCCTTGAGAAAAGGCTTATTGGATGCTTGATATGAAATTCTTGGGTCATGAAGAACAACACCTTGCACTTGCCACAAATCTTGAACAGGTAACTCACTCCATCTTCTTAACTAATGTGAAACATCGTGTTGGTGGTATTATGAATATCAATAGAATGTGATTGAGTTTCCTTTGAAGACTTCTATGTTTCTGTGTTTTATATGTCTTCTGGTCATACTGTCAAAGTTTGCTTATCCATAAGTGCTGATATTGTCAATTTCGTTTAGTTTGAATGGAGTAACTTTTTAATGAGAAATCTCAAATTCCACTTACTAATATCGAACTTTCTTGTGCAGATTCGTGTCTATGATTTTGCTTCCATGTCCTGTTCCTATGTATTGTCTGGCCATATTGAGATTGTTTTGTGTCTCAAGCGGAGGAAAAACTCTTAAAGCAACTGGGAGTAAAGACAACATTGTAAGTTCTTTGCTTATCTCTACCTGACTACCTTCCATTTTGTGTGACAGGTGCAATTAATTTTTGTTAGTGCTCTTCTAATATGGCCTAATTGGTTTAGTTTTAGTCTAATATCATAAGAAGCATGCACTTATTCTTTCCTAATTTTTATTTGTGATGTTAGGTAAGGTTGTGGCTTGTAGGAGTCAGAAAGAGTCGGCACAGGACATGCAGGAGATGTCTGAGCCGTCGCCTTTTCGAAGAAGTTGCTAAACTTCATTGTTAGTGGTAGCAAGTGAGGACTTTTCCTTACTGTTTATTTACTTCTTTTCCTTATAATGTGCGTGGTTTTTTATTTTTACTTTTATTTTTTTGTCTATTTTAGAAGGATTGATTCTATGTAAGCTGTAAAATCCAGCTGAAATTTAGCAGCAATATATTCAACATTACCTTTCACTTCAGGACTTCGTTGCATTTGTTAACTATAATAGTAGTTTTGTTTTCATTTAGCTCAGTAAAATATGAACCTCCAACCAAAATTAAGTATTGCCTATGACCCTTGCAACATAATGATACTGTGTACTCTTTTCACAACAGAATGATCTACGTAGCTCCCTATAACCCAGTGAAAAGTGTTCAACACTTACAAATATCGGTGGAAAAGGAGTATGGCATAGATTTAACTATCACATTCTCAAATTGACATGTAAATATATAAGTATATTGCAATTGAAGGAAGAAGTTACAACTATATATTTGTATAAAAATATCACTCAAATTGGATCTTCCAACTATTCAAAGAAAGACGATACGGACAAAAAATAACAAAGATCTAAATTTTAAACAGATTTTCATTTGAACCTACCATTCGCTCAGCGCGAGCCATCACACTATTTTATATTTCTTTCCGAAGCTTTTAAAATAGATGTAAATTTTACAATATAAATTATATGTAAAATTTTACATTTATTTTGAGACTAGAGGTAGTATATATGTGCATATAATGAGGGATCGGATACGGCATGGGGGCTTTTAGAGAATTTGGACCGTCCCTTTTGAGAGCTACGCGCCCGTGGGCACGGACACCGGCGGCCTCGCCTCTCCAAAGAGGCCGAAGAGCCCAAAGCCGAGGAGACCTACGACCTCACAATCACGTAAAGGTCGCTTTCGGCACTGACATTCCAAGTCAAACCTAAAGGTCTCCCCTATATAAAGACCCCTCTCGGATGTCCAAAGTAAGCCAAGACTTACGCTTAGAGACACATAAGAGATTAAGGGCATTTACACTCTCTCTAGAAGTCGGACACTTCCCTCTCTAGACTTGAGATCCACCACGTAGCCGCTCGGCTTCGTGGTGAGCCTCGCTAGGCCCGGATAGGCCGTAGACGCTCAAATACTTCTCACCCCCATTCTGTCCTTAATCCGAAACCTAACTCGAAGACTGATCGGAAAGAGGCGCGTGCTCTCCATCTTCTGACTAGTTTCGAACCACGTCGAAACATTGGCGCCGACTGCGGGGAGTTCGTGAAAAGTCACCTTTTTCAGCATCTAGTCTTCATCGAGTTTTTCCAGGTTCCAACACACAGTTGCCTTTTCGGGTAACTTTCTGCATAAGTCTCCCGGACTTACCGCCACTGTCTCTTAAGCATGAGGATCGGGACCGCTAGCGCCGAATCTGATCCGGAACCGGAAACCGCACCACCTGCCTCTTTCCCTTCGACCGGGAACGGTCGCCGTTGGAATAGAAACCGCACATCTATGTGCACTCCTCATAGAGAAGGGGAAGACACCAACTCAAGGATGAGACCACCTCAGCTTGAACTCAGCTCCCCAAAAGCTGGGAAAAGGAAGGCTTGTGCCGAAGCCAGTAGCGCAAAGGCGTTCGGCACAACCCTCGATTTTTCGGAGGAGGACTTGGAAGGTATTCAATTCCCTCACACGGACCCACTGGTCATCTCGATGTGGATAGCCAATATGCCGGTCAAGAAAGTATTAGTAGACGATGGCAGCTTTGTCAACATTCTCTACTATCACGCATTCAGGACTACGGGCTTGACGGATGCGCACTTGTCACCGCCGTCGGGGCCGATTTATGCGATCAACAAGATCGAAATCCCTGTTAAGGGTCAGATCCGGCTTCCTGTGACCCTCGGAGCCGGAGCTTGCAAGGCTTTGCAAATGATCGATTGGCTGGTTGTGGAGGGTCCTACACAATACAACGCGATATTCGGGAGGAAAGGGATATCAGCTTTCTCCGGTGTGGCATCTTTCCTCTACCAGGCCATTAAATTCCCTACTTTCGGTGGTATTGGCACTTGTTCGCGGTGCCCGAGGCCGAAGCTAGGAAATGCCACATGGCTGCCATAGAGTCGAGAGAGCACAAAGGATTGGTTGATCCATTGGAGCACTCCTCCCCGCGCAGCCGAGGTTAGTCGTGGCGCCGGAAGCCCCACGCCGAGCGTCCGGACAATCCTTAGCGGT
>JANIEQ010000983.1:0-10363 GCA_024708375.1 Oxalis stricta | reverse complement strand
GCATCTGCTTGAGTTCTGTGTGATTGAGGATTGTTTGTGGCTGATTTTAAAATATGGATGTAATGTATCTTAAAAGTTGAGGGCATCTGTTAGATATGAGCTTAGTGAGAGCCTGAAATTGAAAAGTAGGAACAATCATCTCTCATATTGGTCAATGTGCATGTTAAAATCAACACACTATAAGCAATATCTTTCATGGTTATAGACTCTCATTTCTGAGTGATTCGTTTCATGGTTTAACTTCTGGGGCCCGAGTTATTTTTGCATTGGTTTCATATATTACACGTTGGCATTTGCTTTTGGGAAATTTCTCCATTTTCTGTATTAATTCCAATCACAATGAAAGTTATTTTTATTCTGCTTTGCCTGAATATATTTTAGGGAATTCGTCACTCTATGACATGGAAAGAGAAGAAGGAACTGGAGAACCAAAAAAAAAGAAAGTTGTCACTCTTGGTGGAAAGGTACAGAAGAAGCTGGAACTTTGCATTAACTGAAATTTGTTTTTGACATCAGACGAGTAAATTCTTAACAAAAGTTATGTATGCTTTCTGGGAAAATATAGGCTCCGAAGAAGCATAGACAACCCTTAAGCGTAGCGAAACCGATGTTGAAGAATCCAAGAAGAAGAGAAGAGAAAAAGAAAGAACAGATCAGTAGCTTTCAATTTTTGCTGATTGTCATTATTGGTATTTCAATTTTCCTCACTGAGGACTAATGATTATCAGTTTTTAGAACTTGCTTCTTGGATACACTTCGAGAGGAAATTCTAGTAGAGGAGGAGCTAAGAAGGTCATTTGAGAAGCGCAAGCCTGAGGACATGACCTTGAAGTGTAGTGAAGGCAATTTTAAAAATGGTGTACTCGATGTAAAAGCATCTTTCCTAAAACCACCCTCGAGAGGCGGCAACAACAACAAGATGGATATGCGTATTGGTTTCACAGGGGGAAAGAAGAAGGGAAAAGGAGGTGGAAAGAAGAATAACAAAGGAAAGAAAAGGGTGGTAGCAAAAAGCGACACTGATAAAGATTAGCTTCCTCTGTACTTACTTTACTGGTACGACACTTTGCAACAAACGGAAAAGTGAAAATGCTGGTAGTTGTGAGTCGAAGCAAAAAAAAAAATGGATTTATTGGTTCTATCATTCTCCCATTTTTGTTCCATTTTGTAAGTGTTTTTCTAGGAGATTAATTTTAAGATATTACTGGGCAGTTTTGTGTAGTCAGCTGGATTAATGCTATATCTAAGACTTGCTCTCAGTAGTTTTGTACTTTTGGAATTGAGCAAATTTCTGGGAAGGTTAATTAATTATACACATAAACCCCTTGCATTCTTTATTGTTCATCTCAATGTTATATGTACTTTTGTGATTCAAAAATGTATTTTTATTTCTTTAGATATGTGTAATGTGTTTTATCCATAAAGCCATTCAGACCTCAATAGAATAGGATATGAAGATGAGCTAAACTTATAAATCAAATATAAATAAACTAGATCCTATGGAACCTAATATACTAAAATAAAAACAACACATTTTGTGAATAACAAAGAAATAAATAAAGAAAAGTCCCTAATGTCTCTAGAAGAACATATGCAAAGTCTTGTGCGCGTGTGCGCCTCTCTCTCCTCTCCTTTGTTGCTTTGCTGACTAGTATTTTATTTGGGATGTTAGCTTGTCCTCCAAAGTTCGGACATCAGATTGGTGTCAATTTAATTGTCTAAAAGATGACGTATCAATCGAATTACATACATCAAAGATTCATGTATGATGCATTAAATATGATATTAGAGAAACTGCAACGAAACTTTCTGGCTTGGCATCAGCAATGACCAAAAGCTCTCCATCGTCTGTCATCTCCTTGACTGAGTTTGCCCATTTTTTGTCAATTCAATCCGCGTAAATCATTTATTAATAGTATATGATTTATCAATCTTAATTACCCATTTCCGATCCTTATATACCGTATATCATCACCAAAGCTTTCACATTACAATTCATTACCATCTCATAAAAAAACATGTTTTGGAACGAAGGGAGAACTAGCTCAGCTGGGTTCTAGAGAGAGGGAGTGAGAACAGGGTATTATCAATTCAAATTTAAGGATATCTAATTAAAGGGGTATAAAAAAATTGGGTTTTTATTTGTTTTTGTTTTGGGTTTTAAGGAAAATCTCTGTTTCCCCTGTTGTGATTATGGGTTTTAGATAGAATAGAAATAGATATGGAGGAGGGCTCACAACAAGATTGTACTAATACTAGTACAACAACTACCAAGTTCAAATTCGCCTGCTCCTTTCCTTACAAAGACATATGAAATGGTAGATGATCCTTCGACCAACAGTGTGGTGTCATGGTGTCATCATAATGGTGGTCAAAGCTTTGTTGTTTGGAATCCCCTCAATTTTGCAGCCTTTTGCTTCCTAAATATTTCAAGCACAACAATTTCTCCAGTTTTATCAGGCAGCTTAATACATATGTAAGTCTTTTAATCGAGTAATTACTACCACCGTATCAAAATATACAATGTTTTGTATTTCTATCTCCATTCAAATGGACATGCCTTTAGTCAATTATATGAATGAATCGAGAAAAAAGGCAAAACATTGTCTATTTTGATACTGAAGAATATTAAGTAGCATTCATTCGATCATTACAATTTCTTATTAATCAGCATCCATTCATTCTTAGGGATTTAGGAAGATAGATCCTGAACAATGGGAATTTGCGAATGAGAATTTCATTAGAGGCCAGAGTGCATCTTCTGAAAGGAATTTACAGACGCAAGCCGATTCATAGCCATTCTTTGTTGAAAAACCAAGCTCCATTGACTAAAACCGAGAGACAAGAATATGAAGAGAAAGTCAAAAGACTCGGCCATGAAAAGATGCAACTTGAGCTAGAATTACAAGAGGCTTCAGCAAACCGAGTGTCAGCAGAAGATGGATTTCTCATTGCATGAACGACTAGAGATTATGGAAGACCGACAGAAGAAAATTACGACTTTCTTTGCTCAAATATTACTTATGCACAAGTCGGAATTTCAGCATCACACTAAAAAGAACAAGGATAGATTTGGATTTAACTCATCTTTACGATGATCATGACCACATGATAGAAGATGGTGAAGATGCTAGATCTTGACAGTTAAGCGAAGGGGTTGAACTTGGAGAAAATTGACAAAATAGAAGCATCATTGAAAATTATGGAAAGTTATTTGGACGTCGAAGCTTTCCGGCTAGATTCGTGTTCGTCGGATGACATGAATATTGGCCAACTTTACTCACCAAGAATGTCACTGATGATGATGATATGAATTCACCAAGATCCCCAGATTTGCCCTCTATGTTGTCATCCTTCGTCGATCCCCCTGATCACGTGATTGATGACGAAGATGATGATTCGGATGATAGAAGTGACAGTTTGGCTTTGCATGATCCTCCAGTGCAAGCGAAGCCAAGTCAGGTAAATGATGTCTTCTGGTCTCATTTCCTGGATGAGAAATATAATACTCTGCCTGATGATATTCAGCGACAAAGCAAAACCATACTCGGAAAGAATATTTGGTGGAACTCATTTCCTGCGTGACGATCGACCTTTTGTTACGCGATCGGTATGCAATAGATTTAGCTTATTCGTGATCGTTGTTCATGAGCTTTTACTCAATAAGGTACCATATATTAGTTTGTATGCCTGCTTTTTTGGACATAGGCGAAACTCTCTTACCAGTTTTATTGTACATGATGATATATATATTGAGCATATGTGTTGTTTATTTTTCATATGACATTCCAAGTCAGTTGCACTTTTCTTTGCCTATTTATTAATTAATTACAGAAATTTATATCAGTAAACATTCCAGATGAGAAGGAGGTTGAGATATATGTAGTGATCAGAGACTTTTGCAGCAAGTAATGTATAGAGTCTCTATGATCAAAGAAAGTGAATATCACCTTGAATTAAAGAATATATTATTGGATAATGAATATATTAATTTGATGTCCATTTATTATCATGACGAAGACAATAAACTATCCAGAGTGTGAATTATCTCCATGGGATACAATATAAGATTTCCAACGTTTATGTTGGATCAATTGTATAGTTTAGGGATCAATACATTAAAATATTAAGTAGAGCAGAATCTCACAACCAAGTAATGATATAATAAATTTTTTTTTTCAATATAAAAGGGGATTTAATTAATCAGATCTTGTTCGGCTACAAAATACCACGAGGGAGGTAATCGGCCCATCCCATTGGCTATAAGGTTAGCGATACAATGGGCGTCTTACCTTCTCGAGGTCGATATACAAAATTACATAGTGCAAATTGATTCCTATAAGAGTTTTAATTTCTAGGATTACATTCCTACAAGATGATAAAAAATAAAAAAAACCTATCTTCCAAAATCTCTTGTACCACCAAGAGTGCATCAAGTTCGAATATTTCTTAAAGCCTCATAGATATAGCTAATTTCATCCCCATAAGCAATGCTTGAGTTTCAGCAGAAAAAATGTCTGGAGGGCATTAGATGCATGCTGACTGGTGAGCTACAACCACTCCTAGAGAATTTCGGATCACAGCCTCCAAACCACACATGTCAGATGCTAGAAATAAAGCAGCATCAGTGTTAATTTTCAGAAGAGCATGCCAACAATTTGGATGAGTAGTGCTGGCCGTCGCTGTTGTTGGAGAAGAGCCTGGCTGGTTTTTGGGGGGTGTCCAGGAAGCGATTAGCCGAGAGGAAAGAGGAGTAAGGCACAAGACATCGAGACTCGAGAGTTTGCCCCCAACACTCGTTTCCGTTCTTCCAAATCATCCATAATAAAATATGGAACAAGTTCAGTTTTGACGGAGCCAAAGATATGTACATTCTCCAGTAGCAATCAAAAAAAGATTCATTTGCCCATCCAAATAAGTTGCAGCTAGGAAGACAGAAGTGATTTGGAAAAATAACAAAATCCTTCAAGGATGCAAATAAAGTCGTCACCAATTTTCCAAACTAGTTTCTTTAAATCTCATTACTCTGAAAGAAAGGCATAAAAATTAATCCCTATTTATGATTAGTAACATTAATCCCTCATCATATATATAATTCTCATGCATCACTATTAATTCTCACTACTAAGCTTAGTTCTATAGGCTGAGTTTTTCAGCCTTTAGTAACACTTGCACTTCAAACTACCAACAACAACACTGGTGGTGAGTAGTGATGAAAGAAATTTACTCCAATGAGCGGTATCAAACCATTTAAACTACCATATAGCCTTTTTAATTAATCTTATATGTTCATCAGTGTTCCAATTAACTATATATTTTCATTGGGAGCAAAGGTTTTTATTTTTTTAATCAGATTGCTTATCGTGGGACCTGTCTTCGAGTAGATCTCCCTCACTTCCTTTACTATATTAAGGGTGAAAATACGATTCTTGCTTTCGCTTATATTAGCAACAATTTTTAATTTCCAAGATTAATTAGGGTTGGAAATTTTTTTGATTAATATTTGATCACTATTTAAAAGGGATATAATCATTAGGACTAATTTTTGATAAATTTCCATCACAAACTACCCATAAAAATCCACTCTTCCTGAAATCAAACACATGTCCTTCTTATGGAGAAAATGTCTCACTATTTAGGTCATGCTTGGATTGGCCATGACTAATTAGTCACAGAAAAGAGTTATTATCATTCCTAATGTCTAGATGACATATATTATTTTTACAGTATGTCTTAAATACTTTATGCCAACCGTGATGGAATTAGGACCCGGATTTAATGTCTTCAAATTTTAAGTAATAGTTAATTTTTTAAAAAAAAAAATCCACCTCTTCATCGGCCTTATCAAACCTGTGAGTATTAACCTATCTATTCTTATTTTGTAAACTCTACGTATCTGATTTCCTAATTGATTACGAATTTTTTCGAAAACTATAAATGATTTAGCGAGGCAACATAAATTTCCTATTTGCTGGCATCGCTATATAAGTAAAACATGCATCCCCATGATTTTCACATATCTCTTCTATCTATTCTTACCAGCTTTTTCTCACATCTTACGGGCAAAAATTATCTTCATTGTCCACGTTTAATTGTCCAGCAAGTCATGGCTCCTTGTAATATACTCTCTCCGTCCCAAATAGCTAATTTAGGAAATTTCACACAAATCAATAAAATATATTTTTAATTAATTTTTTAATATAATTGTGATTATATGGACTAAAAAATCTTCATGATAAAGATGGTGAAGTTGGTGAGGAGAGTACATGAGACATGAGGGTGAAGATGGTGAAGGTGGTGAGGATATAATGAAAAAACATAATTAATATTCTTTAAATTTGTCAAAATTTGTATCTAATTTGAGACAAAAATTTATATTTATATTAACATTTAATTTAAAATGGAGAAGTATATGATTTCATCTTAAAATAAAGTTGAAGAAACAATATATTCAAGAAATCGATAATTGTATTGCTTGTTTAGAGAAAGAAGAGGAGAGGTCTTATCACGTTGATCATTCACAACAAGAGATTGATCAGGAAATTGATTGCTCTATTACATAATAGTAGTATTGTTGCCACATAATTAAGAAAATCGAGGATTGTTGGCACATAATAGTAGTATTTCTTTGATTTATTTATTCGCATGCATGAACTCTTTTCTACTTTCAGTTATATAATTACTATATTATATACAAGATTTAAAAATTAATAATTTAAATATATATTATATTAAAAATAATTTATATTAAATATTATTAAATTTATATAAAATATTAAATAAAAAAATTTATTTTAACTTTATATCAATTATGATTATTTTTATTTAATTTTAATATTTAAAATTTAAAATTTTATTAAATTTAAAATTTATTTTGTTTTAAAATTAATAAATATAGTAAAAAGTAAAAATTATATATCAAGAATTTGATAATTCATAATAAAATTTATAATTACATCAAATCAATTTAGTTGTTCCTATTATTTGAAAAATAATTTATGTCCATTTAATTAGAATAGGAAAAAAATATAACGGTTTTTTACGAGGCATAATCAATGCTTTCATAAAAAAATTAAAAAATATATATATTATAACTTAATTGAGAATATGTTTTTCAAAGTTCGGAGAAAACTGCAAAGATATCCCCACTTATATAATCATTATCTACCAAGCTGACAAGATTATACCCATTTTGTACCTACATAATGTCACAACTCACAATCATTAATTACTATACCAAAAATCCCTAGTCAAGAATGGAAAATCACAAGTGATTTGAATTTGTAAAACCTCACCTGTTGCAGAACCTTTCTTGATGGATCACCTTCAGGATACAATTCAGCCCATCCACGTGTCCATATCTCAAAGGCTTCGTCTTTCCATACCATAAAGCTAGTGGGGTCCACAACAGTGGGTTGGATGATCTCCTTTGCCGGGAAGACTCCCCAAGTTACCGCATTTACGGAGCACAGCCCGACATTAGATAACAAACACCCTTCTTTGTTTACAGCCACGTAGGTTAATGATGGGAAAGCCTTGCACATGTTGACAAGTGTATGCAATTTTTCTTTGGAGCAGAAAAACTCCAGATAAGCTTTCTGATATACATACCCTCCAGGTCCACCCCAACCTATATATATAATATATAATCAACACAATAAATATAGTCATACAGAAGAAGTAGGAGTTGAATTCATATTCTATCATATGCTTGATTGACAAGCTAACTCACCTACTACTGGACAATCAGATTTTTGTCCGTTAATGGCAGGTTGGCTATTAATAGTGAGGAAACCTTTCAAATTGATATTTCCTAGTTGCTCGTTGATGATTCGTGTCTCTGGCTGAAGCCCATCTAGGTCTGACCAAGGATTGCTTTTCAACTTCCCAAGGCAGTATGCCCAAAATTTCTGGAGGAATATAGTTCAGCAACAGGCATGATAGTGAGGTAAATATATTTGAGTCCTTAGAAATCAGAAGAGGAAGACTGTATTCAAATTGAACTCTACCTCCTGAATGTCTTCAACGTCATTCAAGGGAACGGCCCATTCTTCCCTAAGCTTCTTGTCACGTAGCACGAGGGCGCATGAACTGTAATTAGCCAAATCAATCCTCTTAGAAGCCGAACATAGAACTAGATAGTGTAGTAAAGATGCAGTGAAAAAAACTTAACTTACATCATTTGTCACAGATGATAGTCATTGTGGACACCAAGTCTCAACTAATCATAAGAAAATTCAAAGGGTAGATGAACAACCTAAGGATATCTTCGATCACAAGCAACTGAGCTAGTAATGCCGACAACATGGAGGTTATAGACGTGCACAATTATTTTCCATAACGGCAATTTGGATCGCAATAAAGGTTGATGGTTTTATAGGTTACGTATCATGATAAATTACACAGCTACTATGCAATTGTCTATAGAGACAAATTTTGGAAAATGCTTTGCCCCAAAAGAAAAAGAAAGAAAGGCTTATTTTTGGCGGCCGAGAACTAGGCACTGGCAAGCTTACTATTACAATTTTACACCAGGCTGAATTGTAAAATTTAAATTTCCTTTGACCTGATAGTCTGTTAGGGCCCCATACGATGGACTAGCGAGAATCGCCCCATCTTCCATGAGGAAATTGGTCCCAGCAAATGGTCCTTGAAATGTAGCTCTTTGGACGGTTAGACCTGCCATGAAGAAGTTAACTAATATGTGGAAATAAAGTAATTTATATATGATGCATGCAACATCTTATTACTATTTACTACATATAACATATGCATACCAAAATATTGACGAACATCTTCATTGACACGGAAAACATTTCGGGGCGCCTCCATGGTAAGGAACGGAAAATTTTCTTTTCTTCAATCAAACCAAGATTCTGCCAGAATAAAGGGATGTTTAAATAAATTTTAGTGCTAACATGACAACATGCTATGCTCTGAAGCCAGAAAAGCAAACAGAATTACCATTAATATAGGTACAGCTGATTTTTCCAGTGTTGAATAGTATAAATATGCACTGTCTTGATGCCATGAGCTAAAATCTTTTTGCACATTTCTGTTCCAAGGTGGATTCCATAGGCTCTCAAGGCTTCTTCATTGTCCTTGATCGGTTCCAATGCAGCAGTTATCTCGAGCCGGTACCTGAAAATTGTGAATATAAGAATAATTGCCAGGGAGGAAAGACTTGCTGTAGGAAGTGAAAAATATAATGCAACAACTTGTTCATACCTTAGTCTTGCAAAAGCTAGTCATGCGCTGAGAAGCCTCTATACGTGCTAATGGGCATAATCCCTGGAATAATCGGACAATTTATACCAACTTGATGACAATCATCGACAAATTTGAGGAAAATGTCGGTATCGAAAAATAGCTGAGTTACACATAAGGTCAGCTCCCGCATCTACCTATGAAACACAATGAAGCAGAAAGAAACATACTTGATCAGCACGGCACATAACGAGACAAGACAGGGTAACAACCAAAATGAATGTTAATACTTTTTTTTTTTTTTCTCATCGCACCTTGCTCTTCAAATAAGCGAGATCATTCTGATAAGCTCCTGAAGAAGCTATACATTCTGGTCCAATGGCATCAGGATGAGCCTCTGCGCTCAGGTAGGATTAACATTACACGATGAGAGTACTGAACTGAGCTCCAGACTTTTCGATTTTCATTTAGCATAATTACGATATTACTTGTGAAACTGGAAGTAGTGAATGAGTGACTAACCAGGATAACCAGCAACCGTAATGCCAAAATAAATCGCCATAATTAGACCTAATGTGCTTAACAAGATCAAGAGCACACTTATAACCCGAACCGCCCTGGATTTGAACGAGCTTATCCTGATCATGAGAAGGATCACCGCGAAGAGCTAGAACATTCTGGATACCGTTCGATTTGATCGAATTAAGCGCGTGATCGATCTTTTCAAGAGGCATATTGGTACAAGTGAGATGAATCATCGTCTCGACGCAGACAATGTTCTGCATTCTATTGGCGATCTCAAGAGTGAGATCGGCGGTGGAGCCACCAGCTCCCAAGTAATGTCGCAGAAAGCTGGGTTGTGAGCCACCATTCTGTCCATTCGTTCGAAGAGGTTATCGACGCCATCTTCCGTTTTTGGCGGGAAGAATTCAAAGGAGAAAACTGTTCTGTCATTGTTAATGGCGTCTTGTATCTTCTCTATTACCTTCATTTTTTCTATCGTCTTCCTTCTTCTTCAGTAATAATAACTCCCTGTGGTTAAAGATGATGCAAACGAAATGACCGATGAATTGTTTTCGGTTCAAACCGAATTTGGTTTTGATCCGACTCATTCGAGAGGAGTCTAACAATCGAAATTGACGATACGAGGAGCAAG
>JANIEQ010000982.1:0-10645 GCA_024708375.1 Oxalis stricta | reverse complement strand
TCATTTATCACGTGAAACGCTTTCGCGTTTTTTTCAGTACTTCACTGGTTAGTAGCCATCTCTTGAGATTCTGTAGTGGAAGTGATTTTCTTACCATCACATCGCATGCATGATTGGATAGGTTCCATGGGACGCAATTAGCAGAGATGCCGGATATTGGAACTCGTCATATGTATAGACGTCCAGGAATGTGCCGTAGGCTTTTCTCTGCAATCGAAATGGTAATCTTTATGAAAATTCTGATTTTTGTCTGCTCATATTCTGTTTGCGCATTAACTCTTATCTTTATGTTCTGTGTCCTTGCTTTCGAAGGCCCTCTGCGTCCCTTGAAGATCGAGAAATTAGTACTCCCCGCGATTTCTGAAATGACGCGTACATGGACCTCAGTTTTTGGTTTTTACTCCTCTCTGTGGTTCCACTAAACAAGAAATTAGGTCCTTGAACATGTTGATGTTTCCTGGCATAGATATGTTGCAGAAGCTGCTCGGAGATAAAGAAGGCATCGAAGCAAGCAAGACCATCAGTGAAGGTATTTTTCTTTGTTATTTATTTATTTATTTTTATTTTTTCTTATACATTTATCTCACTGTCATTAACCTGACAATATGTCTTGTAGGTGCAAAAGCAACTGAAAATGAATTCTGAGAATTTCTCCGATGATGCAAAAGAGATTAGTGATGACGATAAATTCGCGTGTTGAAAACAAGAATAATTGTGGCAAGTTCAAAAAGCAATTGAATCAAAATCTAGAGAATGCCACTTAAAATGGAGGGAGAGAAACATGACGAGCACCCCTCTGATGAAGTGAAAGAGATATAAGGAGAAAAATGGCGAAGATGGAAAAGCAATGGAAACAAATCCTGAGAATGTTGTTAAAATGGAGGGAGAGAAAGAATGACGAGCACTCCTGATGAAGTAGGAAAGAATGTAAGGAGAAAATGGCGAAGATGGAAAAGCAATGGAAACAAATCCTGAGAATGTTGTTAAAATGGAGGGAGAGAAGAATAACGAGCACTCCTCTGTTGATGCAAAGAGTGCAATGAAGATAAGATGTGTGTTGAAGGGGAGAAAAACGGTCAAATTGACAATTGCAATGGAAACAAATCCTGAGACCGCTGTTAATATGGAGGAAGAGGAATGTAACGAGCACTCCTCTGTTGATGCAAAAGAGTGCAATGAAGATAAGATGTGTGTTGAAGGGGAGAAAAACGGTCAAGTTACAATTGCAACGGAAACAAATCCTGAGACTGCTGCTAATATGGAGGAAGAGGAATGTAACGAGCACTCCTCTGTTGATGCAAAAGAGTGCAATGAAGATAAGATGTGTGTTGAAGGGGAGAAAAACGGTCAAGTTACAATTGCAACGGAAACAAATCCTGAGACAGCTGTTAATATGGAGGAAGAGGAATGTAACGAGCATTCCTTTGATGATGCCAAAGAGTGTAACGAGGTTACTGGTGAGTTATGACAACTAATGAAACAAATTCTGAGAATGCTGTTGAACCGGAAAAGGAGAAATATGACCTGAATTCATCTGATGATGCTATAGAGTGTTATGAAGATAAACCGGGTGTTAAAAACAGAGATAAATGGTGAAGTTGCGAAAGCAATGGAAACGAATCTTGAGAATGCTGTTGAACTGCAAGAAGAGAAATATGTCCTGAATTCCTCTGATGGTGTAAAGAGTGTAATGAAAATATCTAGTACTCCTTTGGTTCTTCTCTACAGAAGTCAATGTTATTTGTCTGATACAGATTTATATGATCAATTTCTTGTAATATGTTTTTTCCAATTGACAATAGTGATAATCCATTTAATCTTTTTGAGACATTGATGTATATTTGAATATGATCGATTTTTCATGTGCTGAAGGAACCTATGATTGGTGTGATTGGTCAATTTCGTGCTCAACCTTTAGCCAAGAGCAGCTTGTGGTCGTGAATAGTTATTCCGGACGAGCATGATATTCTTTTATGCTTTATGATGTCCTTGATCAAAATAAATCAAATGAAGCTACGTTCACAAACTTAGGCCCTGTTGATTTTCGTGCACAAATTTCAGCAATGAACAGGTACGCATAAATAGTACTACCTCCATCTCAAAATACATCAATTTTAGGTTCATCTAAATCGACATGTCGTTGCTGTTAGATTGGCTGTCGTTACAGGGGCAAACAAAGGAATTGGATTGGAAATTTGTCGACAATTAGCATCAAATGGAGTCCAAGTGATTCTAACAGCAAGAAATGAAGAGAAAGGTGTTGAAGCTGTTAAAAACCTTGGTGTCCCCAATTTGGTTTTTCATCAACTTGATGTTAAAAATCCAACTAGTGTTGCTTCCTTTGTTGAATTCATCGAGACCCGTTTCGGAAAACTTGATATCTTGGTCAGTGAAATAATTTATTCAGTTTTAGGAGTTTTTCAACAATCCTTTCTAGGCATGTGGCAATCTCTTATTTTTTTTATATTCAGGTAAACAATGCTGGTGTAGGGGAGTCTCTGTAGATTGGAAGTCTTTGATTGCCTTGAGGGCCGGACACGGTAAGCCGCTCCATGGAGGCACGGTAAGCTCTCAAATAGTTTACTCCTCCGATATCTTAATAATAAATGCATGCAGTTTTAGCAAATTTAACAAAAGTTAAGGGGAAAAAGAGTATATTTTAAAAATAACTTGAGGACTAGAGTTAAGAGGTTCCAACGGTGGTGGTGGTCAACGCCGGAGCCAGCGAAGCCAAAAGAACCTTATTTTTGTATGGACAAACTATATCTTACAGAAGTTATGTTGTAGGTGAGTGATGAGAATGCAGACTTGTTGAAGGATATTATGGTTCAAAGTTATGAGCAAGCAGAGGAATGTTTGCAAACAAATTTTCATGGCACTGTCAGAGTCACTGAAGCCCTCCTTCCTCTCTTGCAACTCTCCTCCTCTCCAAGAATCGTCAATCTTTCATCCACATATGGAGATTTGAAGGTAACGAATCTATTCATTTTCGAAACGTAAACAGCAAGCATTAATCCAAGAAAGAGATAGCATGCCTATTGGTCTTTTTGATTCTAGAGATTGATCAATTTCTTTTTAATTTGCAAGGAATTGGACTTGAGTCAGAATCAAATCCTTTAAATTGATAAACAGCAGTGACAATATTCATATTCTCCATTAATAATCATACTGATTCAGTTAACTAATTGCAAATTCCAGTTTCTTCATAACAAGGAGACTAGAGAAGTGTTGGACAATGTCCATGACCTGACAGTCGAGAAACTCAATGCCATTGTTGAAAGATATCTGGAGGATTTCAAGGAGAACAAGTTGGAAGCTAATGGATGGCCTTTAACCGTTTCTGCTTACAGAGTATCCAAGATGGTCATTAATGCATACACAAGGATTTTAGCGCATAATTACCCGACTTTTCGAGTAAATTGCGTCCATCCGGGATACGTCAAAACAGACATGACTGGCGACATTGGAACATTGAGTCCTGAAGAAGGTGCCAGATCACCAGTATTTGTGGCTTTGTTGCCTGATGATGGTTCTACTGGATGCTATCTTTGATATCATGGAAGTATCCAATTTTTAGCTTCATTCGTTTCGTGTCTAGAGCGTGCTTCGTCTTCCTCCGAGATACAAAACGAACACACCTTAATGCTTATCCAAGCTCCATAGAAAATAGTATATATTGATAACTGAAAATACCACTATACAAGTGTACTCTACTCTAGTATCATATATAGTCTGAATAAATCCTCTCTTTGTTCAAATCTAACGTTAAACAGAGAAGAAGCTTTAATATGAAATTCATTGCACAAGCAGAATCGTACAAGTAGAGTTGAGCAGAGCAACTAATACAAAACTAGAGCAACCAAGGTTCTGCTTCTACTAATCAGCTTTAGAAAACTGATGATTGCTCTTACACAACGACATGAAAACAGAAACCGATTACATAATTAACTTAAAAGCAGCATACATACTAATATTAATAAGCGATCTATCTTAATTGCAAAACAACTACTAATGATTGATGATTCTAAACGAGAATTCTTAATCTTGCAGCCTGAGAAAACATGCATTCACACAAAAGTCTACTTGTGCTACTTCTAACCACCGCCATAAACCACGACGATCCTCACCAAAAGAATCAAATTCACCATAAAATTCACCATCAACACAGCGGCGGTTGTACAGGTGCTCATCGATTTTCTCGGATTTTGGATTCCCTAGTAAAGCCAAACTCTCTTTAAAGAATCTGATAGATATAGACGATTCCGACCCCGGAAAGTCCAACATTGAGTTTCTTCTCTGTTCCAGTTTCTACATCAGTGGACATGATCACATACCAAGATAGTTAACTCTTCGTAGTTTCCACAATACTTCTCCACTATTTCGAAGTCCACATAGATAGCCACCGAAAGTTGCATGCTTTGACGTATCCCATATCTTAGTCCATGAATGATAATTACCATACTCACGCATCACCCATACTTCTGAATCATAATTGGAACTCATAAGACAAACTGCTATTGAAGACTCTTTATACACTTGTAGTTTTCTAGTAATGTATGCATCATTATGGTGTAAAGGACGTAGGCAAGTACTCAGATCGAAATGTCTCTTCTTTTACATCAAAAGCCACAATCGAACACAGACCTAACCAATGTATTGCACCATTTACCTGTGGCGAGAGTGAAGGTCCCAATATGTTGTTCTCCACTAAATCTAGGGATTTTTTTCCAGGAATTTCGATTAAGCGAGAAAACCTCGGTTTTAGGCCGCCCTTCTATGAAGACAAAGGATCCTGACAACCTTATAATCATCGTTGGCGGAATCGAAACCTAGCCCAACACTGAAATCACCCACATCGTCATATTCAAATTTGGTGAATTTGGTTTCTGGGAGTTCCAGAGATTTCTTAATTGTGGGATTCCAAGCACGAACGAACTAAGATCGTCCAGTTGGAAGACAAACCAGCCCGTTGCAAAGAGAAACACGTTCTTCATGAGGGTGTACGTCGATTGGAAGGATGGGAAGTCTCAATTTCTTGTAAAGGTACAAACTTTCCTTGTCGTCGACATAGAGTTCGACCTGATTCGCGCTTTGCCGGAAGATCAAGGACTTTTGAGCAGTGATGTTTGAGGAAATGAATTTAGGGTTTTGATGAGTTTGGACCATTTCTTCTTCACACACAAACAAATGCCAAGACTTTTGATTGGTAGTCTGTTAAAAATGTTGGATAGAAGATCCTCAGACAAAGCTTCAATGTTTTTCGGCTGATTTGAAATCTTACTGCGCGCATTTTCGTCCATGACTGGTAAAAAAAGCAGAGCGATGAAAGTGAAAAAACCCTAGAAATGACAAGAGTGAAAGAAAAGTTGAAATGAGAGGGAGGCTGGAGATTCGGGTCGGGTTGACAGTCAAGCTATGGGCTTTCGCTTAGTAGTGAGAGTCGAAGTCTTGAGCAATTGTGAAAAACCGATCGTTGCTTGTGGTGTGGACTAAATTGGATTTGGGGCTCTTCCTCCATTATTTAATACTTCCTTAGTCTAGACATGGCCACGATCCGGATCGATCCGCATTAGAACGTTCACGGTGCTTAAATTCCTGTAGTCGAATTGGAGCCGTGAAGGATCATCTCACAAAATTCAAATTGAGATTCAATTCAAAACAAAGTCAAAGATCTATCAAGTGTTCACAAATTCCTATCAGAAATGTTTACAAGTTCCAGAGGAAGAATTCGGCTCACAGAAAAGAGACAAAGACTAAACTAGCTCAAAGAGTAAACATGAAGAATTCAACAAGCTCATTTAATCTCACATTGACTTCGACCGGCTTCCCCGAAGCTCATCCTAATTCCAGTCAGCTCCCCTCAGCTCATCCTAACTCCGGCCAACTCACCATAGCTACAAGCTGAAGCTCCAAAAGACTCCATGAAAGATTATGAGAAGAAGAACAGTTTTTCCTCCGACATGCCATTAATGCTCCAAGGACTGCCAAGTTACTTCCAAGACATCATTAAGGCAGCTCCATAATCGGTTCATTTGAAGGCTTTTCATTCTCCTTGAAGATACATGCATCGACCATAAAGATTTGTTCATGCTTCTTCAAGATTCATGTATTAGAATTAATGCAAGTTCATGTATCTCATTCATTACAAGTGCATGGACCTTTTCGAGCCAAATTCTACCTTCATTATTCATTGTATTTTCATTTTCAAGAATGTATTTGCTTTAATTAAGTGTTTCTATTTATTTCTAAGTCATGTATTTAGTTTCTCTAGGTTCCTTTCATCCTCTTTTGTCTAGATAAGTGAAAGGTCTCCTAGAAATTCTAAGTATGCATGTATTGGCGAATTGTAGGTCTTGCCAAGCCTATAAATATGTGTTTTGTGATTGAATAAAAATTCAGAATTGATCATTTGAAAGAAAATTTTTTGTGTTTGTTTATTTTATTTTCGTATTGTTTATTCAAGTTGTGAGATTTCTAAAACTCTCAAAACCTTTGATTAACTTATTCATCGGTTTGAGTCTAAGTTATTCATATCTATCAGACTATTCTAGTTCAACGGTTTGAGTTCTAGATAGTTATCAATTATCCACCGAAAATATCCTTACTCCAAAGTTAGGAAACATTCGGTACGGTCCAAACTAACCCGAAAATACAAAAACGGTCCAATTCTCGTTCTTGCTACGGTAGCATGTGTTAAACGTATTGTGTTGTAATATCGGGTAATCTAACACTACCCGAGTTTTACATCTCAGGCAGTTATTCATATAATCGAATTGGAATGGTTTATAATTTTTTAAAAGTAAGAATCGGAATGGAATCATTTAAAATTTCGGTTCGATTCGATTCTAAAACGGAAATCGCATTGACCGATTCAATCCGATTTTTATCCAATTTAATTCTTGTTTAATTGGATGAAATCGAGTAGTTGATCATGTCTAGTTCTATCTTTAATTAATTGTATTTTTTTATGTAAATTAATTCTATTTTTTACGTATTTTACATAAAAAATATACTATTAATTAGGAATGGAAATAATAATTATAGATGATTGAGTATCTCATACCAGTTGCTGTTTTATTTAAATAAAATAAATTAATATACTCATATTATTATTTTGTTAATTTGTGATTACCAATATTTGTGGGGTTAGAATTGACCATTAAATTATGTTACCACTTGAAAAAATAAAAAATACCAGCACCCCACTCCAACTCCACCTAATAGGTAACATGTTACTATCGCAACAGAGAATATTAATTATTACTCAATAATCTAAAACTAATTTTAAACTAATACCTTTTATAATTTTAAACTAATACCTGAATTAATTAATAAAAATGGCTACAGAAAACATTGCATTTCCACAATAATCCAATCTTCAACAATTAGAAAGAGAGAGAGGAGATTTCCAGATCAAGGAGTTTCATATCAGCAATGAACAGGTACACATAATTATATACTCCTCCATCCCTAATTGTTCCTAAGACAAAGTAATATTAATTTGTACAATATATCATACTTGACAGTTGATACATGCCACAAGTTTCAAATTTTATTTAAAGGAAAACATGAATACATGATGTTTTCTGGTGTTAGATTAGCTGTTGTTACAGGGGCAAACAAAGGGATTGGATTGGAAATTTGTCGACAATTAGCATCAGATGGAGTTGAGGTGATTCTAACGTCAAGAAATCAAGAGAATGGTTTGGAGGCTGTAAAAAAAGCTTCAAGAAATTGGTGTCCCCAATTTGTATTTTCATCAACTTGATGTGAAAAATCCTGAAAGTGTCCATTCCTTGATTGAATTCATCGAAAAAATTTCGGAAAACTCGATATCTTGGTCAGTACTGATGATTAAAACGCCTCTTTCTCTCTTTTTATATATATATATATATATAAATAAATTCTATCTATCCATATTATTCAATTTTCAATTATGCATTGCAGGTAAACAATGCCGGTGTAGGAGGATCCACGGTAAATCGGAAGGCTTTGAGTGCTTTCATTCTCGGAGGAGGCACGGTGAGGTTTAAGTTACTTCTCGAATACGAAAAGAAAGTTAACAATTTACTTGTCTGAATGATTGACTCGATATGTAACTGATATATTAGGTGAGTGATGAAAATGCAGACTTGTTGAAGGAAATTATTGTTCAAACTTATGAGCAAGCAGAGGAATGTTTGCAAACAAATTTTCATGGCACCGTTAGAGTCACTGAAGCCCTCCTTCCTCTCTTGCAACTCTCCTCTTCACCAAGAATTGTCAATCTCTCCACCATCTTTGGATATTTAAAGGTAACAATTTCACAATTTCAACACTCGAAACATTAATCAATGGATCATAATCGATAATGGTGTTTTTCTATTTTATCGATTTAAAATTAGAATTGATCCATTTCTTTAAGTCTATAAAATATAGGGACTATAGAATCAAATTTAATCAATTAGCTAACTGCAAATTTCAGCATATCACAAGCAAGGAGACTAGAGAAGAGTTGAACAAAATCGATAGCCTGACAGTTGAGAAACTGAATGCCACTGCTATAAAATTCCTAGACGATTTCAAGGAGAATATGCTGGAGGCTAACGGCTGGCCGTTAACGTTTTCTGCTTACAAAGTGTCTAAGGTTGCCGTTAATGCATACACCAGGATTTTGGCGCATAGATTCCCAAATTTCAGAGTAAATTGCGTCAGTCCTGGCTACGTCAAAACGGACATGACTGGCGACAGTGGAATATTGAGTCCTGAAGAAGGTGCCATGGCTCCTGTGTTTGTCACTTTGCTGCCTGATGATGGTCCGACTGGTTGCTATTTCAATAGGATGGAAGTATCTGATTTTTAGTACTAATACAGTTTACATTTTTAGTACCTCATATTTTGAATCAAAGACAAGTCAAAATCAGGTTCATAAGTAGGAATGTGTTATGTACGATAGGATGTGGAACGAGGAACGGTAGAAAAGTTAAGTTACGAAAATTCTTATTATTTTAAATTTATAGTGTATTAAATATATGACATAAAAAATATTTAAAATATTTAAGGATTAACATGAAAGATATTTAACATTTAACAAAACATAACGTGAGAACCGATCTCATGTTCCTACACTAAATTTCTACCGTTCCAACATTGTTGTTCCAAAAAATAAGAATCGATGCGGTAGGCTATTTGAAATGTAGTATCGGTTACGGGATCCCCATTTTAACTACCATGCACGTAAGCTCAATTTTCAATGAAAGTTGGAAGGAAACGCATTTAGTAATTTTCTAATTTCAGTTTCTTAGGAAATACAGTAATGTCTAAGAAAATGGAAAGATCCATAAATAATTTTCCTATTGTTTTCTCTCCCACAATTGGTCAATTTAATACGTTTGAAAACTTTAGTGGTTAATAGTGATAATATAATACATTGAGGACGTTTAATGAATTTGCCAATTGTGTTGTTGGTTGGCAACTTGGCACTGATGTTGTATTCTCCTTCTCCTCTGCAAATACGACTTTGCATTGGACTAGAACTAGTAAAACTCAGAATCCTCTTCTCCCGTCTCCTCTCCTCCTCCATTAAATCATATTTATTCAGAATCAATCAATTCATCAAAGCAAAGCAGCTCTTTGTTTTAAGATCGAAAATCATACTTACCCGCCGTTTCGTTCCGATTCAATTGCATTTGATTCAGTATGAAACAACGAAAATCGATCAAGTCAAATGGGCAACAACACGACCAACATGAAAACGGCCACTTGTCTCCCTCCAAATTCGCCAAATTGTTAGATCCAGACGCTTCCTGGGATAAGGTATTGTGTTTTTTTTTTGGAAGCAGCGATTTCTTGCTTTGTGATTTGAATTTGATTCTCAACGACAAGTAATTGAATGCAGTATGGTCTTTTACCATGTGTTATTTGGTGTTTCGTTGCTTAATTTCACTAATTTATTTGCCAAGACTATGAAATTGAGGATTGAAGTCTGATTTTTTTTTTTTTTTTTTTTTTTTTTTTCCGTCTAATTAGGATTCTCTGGGAGATGTATTGCATTGGATTCGACAAGTGGTTGGACTTGTATGTGGATTGATTTGGGGTTCCATTCCTGTCGTCGGTGGCTTTTGGATACTCGCGTAGTTAGCCTTCACATATACTATTTCTTGCATATTCTATGAATTAAGAGGAAAGCAATGTCATGTTTGTGTTTTTTTCCATGCATTAGAGGAACAATTCTGGAATTTTAAGGGAAAATAAACCTCTTGTGTGCGTCAATTGGGACTTTCAAACAAACAGTGTTAGTCTGTTAGATTGGCTTCTTAAGGCTAACTTCGTTGTTTCTTGGGTTGCTTATTGCCTTTGGATGCCAATAGAAGAACCATTCTTATGGTTCACGGATTATATTAAACATTTTATAAGTATCACACAATTATAGTTAGTTACGATCATGGAAGTGGTTTCCATCAGGAAGTTGCGATTTGATGATCTAGTTGATTATCGCTTGTAGTCCATTTGTTAAATTTACAGAATCAGATGGCCCCTCTATGCTTTTACAAATGTCTCGTTCACCTTTTATTTTTAAAAATAAAAATAAATAGAGTATTTTATTAGTTTTATAAGTAGTGACTGAGTCATTAAGTAATAAATTCTTTGACAAATGCATTAATAT
>JANIEQ010000981.1:0-12609 GCA_024708375.1 Oxalis stricta | reverse complement strand
TTCACCTTTCTGGATTCAAAAGAGAAAAGAATGCACAAAACATCCAAACATAGGTTTCAAGTGAACATGTTATTTGTGACGTCGAGTTTCTTAATGCATACACACTAGAATGACTGACTAGGGAACCAAAGTGTCCTCACCTAAGTACTGTCTTAAATCCCCGGTCTTCCAAACTTGTCATCTCGTGGAAAGTAAGTTACTCCCATTAAAGGTTTCAGATCAGGTGAAAGGAAGACACTAAGTGGCCAGCCTCCGCCACCATATAGAGCTTGAACATATGTCATGTATACCTGAGACGGAGCAGCTTTGAACGTGAAAGTTTTGAAAAGTTTGACGAAATGTTTAATTTGTCATCATAAATGTTTTTACCTTATCTACATCCGGTCGTTCCTCTCGATCCACCTAATCCAAGATGGAAAGTTTAGACATATTACTTAAACAATAAAAGAATGAGATGCTAAATAAAAGCAGTATAGTACAATCTGAACTTACCTTGATACTAACAAACCAATCATTCAACAGTCTAGCAACCTCGTCATCCTCAAAGGACTCCACTTCCATAACATGGCACCTCATCGATCATTGAGAACAAACTATTAGCAGGACACTCACTCATTCAAATTATGATCATCTAATTATGTTCAATTTAATTTGGACATAAATCTCACCAGTGGCACGTACTGTATCCAGACTTCAAAGAGAAAAGTGGCAAATTACAGATTCCATGATCACGAGACACAGCCAACATTAGTGACAGTGCAAAGTTGCAAACAAGAAACAAAATGATAACTACAAGTAAAGAAAGATTATAACTTGATAAGAAGATGGGCACATCTCTTTTCTTGCTAGCTGAAATGCTTCCTCTCCCCATGGATACCAATCAACCTTCAAAAAATCACAACCCCATGAAATAGTTTTAATTTTTTTTTCAGTCAATCAAATTAACTACAAGTACTAAAAAGCATACCGGGTTATGGGCATGCTGAAGAAGATAAGAGGCTGTGTTCATTTGACAAACGGTTGGTGTGCATATGGGCAGACTGAGAGGTTGAAGCTGGAGTCTGTGTCAGCCATGGTAAGGACTTTGGAGGAGCAAATGGGTCGATGGAAAATTAAGGAAAAAGGCAGAGAGAGTGAAGGAAAATTTGAGTAAAAGTGTTTATCGTGTAGGTTTGTTAATAAAAGTGAAGGGCGGCGTTTAGCACTAAGATTGTTATAATGATGATTAGTGTTGAAAGAGACGTATGTGTAAACGGGACGAAATAGAAGAAGACGAAGAAGATAGGAGTGTTCTTTGGAATTTCATAGACCTACGGAGAAAAGAGGAACTGATGTTGTTCGTGGAACTGATGTTGTTCGGTAGATTGGATTGGAACATGTAATCTAACTGCCATTTGTCATTTGTTAATGGAAGATGATTCAAGAGTCAAGGAGCTTTGGATACTGGCTTAGAAAACGTGGCTCCTAAGAAGAATGAGAGAAAAGCCCCTTTTGAGATTTTGTACAGAGAATATATAAAATAAAACTCAGGTCAATGTAATTTTTTTTTCTTTTAAAGTTAGACCAATGTAAATTAATTGGCAAAAATATAATTAATTGAATAAGAGAATAAAATTGAGAAACCAATTAATTATTCATAACACTGTTCAACCGTACCCACATTTTCCTATTAGTACTAAAAGATTTCACGACGTTAATTTTATATATATGTACACTTGTACGATCAAATTAATGGGTCAATATTTTGGTAATACGTATAATTCGAATCAACCATAAAATTGACCCAGTCACATACTCATACATACGAAAAATTAATGGTAAATGAATATGTATTGTCGCCAGTGGAAAAAATTGCCCTAAAAAAAGTCGAAAAAGGGCACTTAAAAACCGCCATTTTATGCTAAAATGACACTTTGATAATTTTGAAATTAACGGCACTTAAAAACTGACGTATTTTGATTAATGACGTAGTCAAACTGTCATTTAGTGATAAAATGACATTTTAAAATAGCCGAAATAATAAAATGGCACCATCAAGTTTGCACAGCCAAACCGTCGTTTGCACACCGCCATAATAGAAATTTTTAATAATTAATTAATTGAAATAAGTTTTGATAAATTTTTCCAACTATTTTTAAAATAACTTATAATTAAAATTTTTAAAAAACTTTATTTAATTTTATTGAATAATTAATTTACAAAAAATTAATAAAAAATAATTATTAATTAATAAAAAATAACACTTCATATCGTAATACATACAATTTATGAGTATCCAATTTTAAGTATTGGTTTATTATACCAAATAGCGATTTTTGATATTTCTTAGTTAGATGGCCTACGAGACTACCATAACAATAGTATATTAACATAATTATTCCTCTCCTACTCAGTATTTTCCAGAAGAAAAAAAATCAAACATACGTAAACTAAACTTTACCCGACATGAATCTGAATTCTCCCTCATCGTTCATTAAACAAGGAGTCTCGATTCAAAGTCTTATGAGACATCCTTTCATAGATAAACTATTTCCATGTCAAAATAGATCCCACAACTTTATTGAAATGAATCTCCACGTACATACACCAGATTTCAACTATACTCAGGATGATTTCATATAAACAGTCGATTTGTGTTTGGGCCACCTACAAGAAGTTACCAGTCATTCAATCAGTACAATACTGCTTATACATTTCACTTGGAAATTCAGCCACACAAATTTTACCCATGTTCTTGACAGACAAACTCTCATACTCATACTAGTAGTACATACTATATTTCAACTATATACAGAAACTTTTCAAATCAACATTCAATTTATAAAAAAATTCCATTGCCACCTACAGCTATCAATAATACAAACCACTCTTCAACTCTCAAACAGAGATGTTTCAAATCGCCAATTCGATATGTCAAAGCCACCTACATGAAACCATTCGTCAAGTCAATACTACACTGCTTATACAGTTCAGTTAGAATTTCCAGCCACAAATATGTTACCCATACCCTTGTCAGATACTCTCATATCTTTATAAAGGGAAATTCACTAAAACCAGTACAAGCTAAAACCAAAGCCGACAATGGTGCACAAACCATTTTCCATCTCTTTAAACATTTCACTTGTACAAAACTACAGGAATTCAACTTCATATGGCGAAAAGATACAATCAAACCCACAATTTTCAAAAAGCCTACTGAGACAAGAATCGAAACCTTTTATAGACTTCTTAAATATGCCCAACAATTCAGTTGAGAAAATCACTATAAATAGGTGACTATCATTCAGATTTCAGAAACACATAAACACAAATCCAGTGATTCAATTCAATAATCAGTTCAGTCCATTACATTCAAATTCTAAAGCACTTTGAAACATACAAACCGATAGCTAAAATTATACAGTAAACTAAAACAAATCCAAAACCCAACAAGAAACATTTATCAATTACCAGGAAATGTTTCACCTGACCACTATCCAAATCCGTCATCCTCAATCGGTCGGAGCCAGCCTTCCTCGCCATTCACAATTAAACACCGAACTGAGCTCCATTCCAGCGAACACAGCAAGAGAGAAAGATGCATGACGAATAGAAAAAGGAACACCGAGCTCTCTGTCGCCATCGTCCCTGTTCTTAACTCCGGTGAGTCGAAGTGACGAGATCGTCGCCGAATCAACAGAACCGCGGAACCTGAGCCACGGACGGGGTGCAACGACGCCACCGACGCAGAGCGCCGTCGTCTCCGCCGCCTCGAAATCTTCAACGTGAGTTTTCTCTCTCATATTCATGCAAATAAAACCCAAAATACGTCATTAGAACCCTGATAACGTCTATTTTAACATATATGAAAATCGGAAAGAAATATTAAGCTTAAGAAAAATCTCATCGAAACTTATATCCTCGATTTACTCCGATTCGCTTCGAATTAGAGAATTTAGACCCCACAATCGTGTTCCTCGTGTTGGAATCTATAGGACAGCATTGGTAATTAGTACATCGGCGACGAAAAAAATCGCAAGCTCCGGTGAGCTCTCGGAGAAGACAACGAAGAGAGAGAGATCAGTTGAGAAATGATTGAACCAAACCGGTTCAAGAATTATATAAGACTGTTTTAATGTTAAATAACTATTATGCCCTTTCCATTTTAAAAGTAATATCAAAAATACCGAAATCCCTGAAATAGACCGAGGAATAGTTATGTCTTTTCCGTTTTTAAAATTGGTTCAGATCGGTTCGATTTAAAATCAATCTGTCCAGACCTGAATTGAGCGATCCCGAGCTTAGAATTAACCCAAACCTAAAACGAACGAATAAGAGATGTTCCAAACCTATAAAATTTTAACCAGAAATAGCTGATAATATTCCAGACCTGAAAATATAAACATTTGTCTAAAAAGTAATTAGGTTTAATTAATTTAGAATTATGATTTATTAAGTTAATGATAATTGGTTAATAAATAATTGAAGTAGGAGTCAAACTAAAATAAATGTGTAAAAATGATAATAAATTATTTGGAGAAATTAAAAATATTAATTAATTTTAATAAATTTTTCATGTAGGATATATGATTTTATCACTTAAGTATTTAATTAGATTAAGGTAGTATCTAATTAATTCAATATAATCAATTTTAAGGAATGGTATAATTGATTAGAAATGCATGACAGAAGATTCATTTAAAATGAATTTTTAAATAAATATATGAAATGGAGATTTCAAAAGAGAAGAATAATTATGATTAAGATGATTAAATTCTTTATTAAGAATACACTAATTAAATAAATATTATGAAGAGATATAGAACTATGAATTAAATGAAGTAACATGATAGCTGATAGATCACATGTTAAGATAATTATTCAAAAAGTCACGAATTAAATATTTAGAAAATATGGAAAGTAATTCATCAAAAAGTATAAGAAAGTAGTACTTTAATCATTTAAATTCAAGAATTAGATGAATATTTTTTAAATTATAACAAGTATACAAGGCCAAGATTACGATTTAATAAGAAATTAATCATCAACTCAGTAGCTGATAGTTACGATTTAGTAAGAAATTAATCATCAACTCGTAGCGATAGTTTTATCGATATAGAATCGATAGATAATTAAGTTTATTAGTATGATGAATTAAAATGTTTAAAGACGTAATAGTGAACCGTCAATTAAATGTCAAATCTTACGAAATATAGAAATATTTTATCGTATAGAGTTTCGATAGTCATTAACGATAGTATCGATTTCAGACAAAATCGCACAAACTACTCTACAAAAAACTTACATGAATACATGACTTCAACGATTATGAGTTTTATTGTAATTTCATTAAAATATGTTACACGTATATGTTTGGTGAATGCTTTAGACCACTATACCATACATATCAATTATACATGCTTTTATGATTTTATGATTTTTAGTGTGTCATAGTTATATTTAAAATTATTTATAGTCATAATGGCTCGAAAACCTTAAAATCAAAATTTGATTTTATCAATATTATAAAAATATATTTTTAGAAAAACTATATAAATTTTAGATATACAAATATTAAATATATAATTGAAGAAAAACTATATATATAAAAATTTCAGATATTTAGATTTCAAACGAAATCATATATATATATATATAAGAACCTCAATTACACATGCTCTAAATTAATTTCGAAGGAATGATTGGTCAGTTTTATATTCGGAACTATCAAGTTTGATCGAAGAAACTCATGTTTAGTCTACGCAGACGGTAGGCCGTCGATTAGATATTAACAGGTTATTACGTACGTGTTTGAGTATTACATGGCTATAGTAGTACCTGTCTAGCACGGTTATGGATTCATAGATATATTCAGTTAATATTTCTATTTGTTTTTAGAAATACCATATATTCAAAAATAATTTTAGACGATTTACGAGAAAATACTTATATCATGAAAAATCATCTATAAAATGATTTATATCATAACCTAATATGAGTTATAGATAATATTCAGTTTATGAAAATTATTATTAAAATGATTCAATTTATATTAATAAGTATTTTCTATGAAAACCTAATGGTTTTATAATAATTCTCACTAAGTGTGAAGTTTATGTTTTCCAAAATTATGTTTGTATTTTCTTCGGATTAAACAGACAGGTTAAGTTCGAACTACGAGATAAAAATAAGGTCCGATTACTATATTTTAAGATAAAATATATGACGAATGAAGGTACCAACAGAGATATAATTCTCAATCCCAATAATAGAGTCGGAAACGGATGCCACGAAAAATTCTAGAAAAAATTTAATTACAATAGAAAAAAATCATTTAGATTGATTAAATAGATAGAATGTTCTATTAGCAATTTTCGACATTAAAATTTTATACCATTTAATAATTATCACTTTTTTATGCTACAAAATAAACTATTTAATGCATTATATTTTTTCACATAAAAGATGTCATTGAACTTTGTTTACTTAAACTTCTGGTCCCTTTAAAATATTTTGTCAATTTTTATTTACTTTTATTAAATATACGTAAAATGAAAAGGTACCTATTCAGATTTCTATATGTTTAAGCAACTGTCCATAAAATATCTTAAAAATAAAATAAAAATGCTCTTCTTTTTTCACTTTCAACGTGAACCATTCTTCTTCTTCCGTCTTCCTAAATTATCTTCAAAACTCATTTTTACCCATACATGTCTTTCAATAATCATTGCATAAAAAATATCAAAAATCAAATATTGCTTCAATGAAGTTTATGAGATCGGGAGGTTATTTGGAATGGTAGCAATATGAGTTTATCAATATTGCCGAGTGAAGAGACGTATGGAATGAGTAATATACTAATTTGATTAAGTGAACAATCCGTTAATAATTTGTGTATAAAGAAATTTTAAATTATATAAAATAATTTATAAATGGAGATTTATTGCATTTCAAGGAAGATGCAAAACTCAAAACATTGCCTCATAATATTAATTGATGGCTTAACATAAAAAAATATTAATTGATGGCTTAGATAGTTACCCTAATATATAAGATGAAAATAGATACATTTTTGTCACTGTACTTCATAAAAATACTGCTGGTTTTATAAATTTTTTTTCTATGTTACTTTTATTATGTGTTTATCTGAGAATAATAATACACTAAGTTAAGTACTCCACATCTGCGATTATAGATTCATGGTTATCGATTTTATGATGCACGATAAACTTTTGAATTTTTCTCCCATTGTTCTTGCAGAGTAACAAATAAAGTGAACGCTATTTTATTGTAAATTTAATCCTGAGATTTAAAATGTATAAGATTGCTATCCATTCAGGGAAGCTACAGTAAATGTAAACATATGTTCTAAAGTTGGAACATAACATTAAGTGGTTAAGGCTACAGACAATTTTAAAGGAAAAGGCATGTCAGTACAAAGGCTTAATTGAGTGCTCCTGTCAGAAATATCAAGATGCATGATACAGAATATGTTTAAATCCAGCAGGCAAAGATGGACTGCCAAGCTTGTTGTTGATCATGGAGTTGCAAACTTCTGAGCGAAAGAACTTTCTCCATGATGCTGGACGTAAACAGCTCTTGCCCTTCATCAGTAGCAATGCTTCTGCCACTATGTAAATGTACAAAATGGAGTGAATAAGAGTTGCACTCATTTCAGTGTTAGTACAACTAAACGTTGATGGTAGTTTGAGATAAACAATTCTTCTCTCCGTGGACACTTGTCATCTAGATCAAATCTATAGTTGGACAGAGGAACCTTACTAAACACAGCAACTTTAGCATACAGATGACGGCCAAAGAGAACTTCAAGTTTTTTTCTTTTTTTTACTGAAGAATTCCATGATAACAGCATTTATCATGATGAACCTATGATAGAATCAGTAAAATCTCTAAAAACAGGATTTTTAAAATTGGAGGCTTGTGGAACCTCCCACTATTTTAGGATTTATTGACCAATGAAAATTTTCTTTTATTTTTAATATTTATTTTGGATTATTAATTAATAAAAAATTTCATTATTATTTAATAGATAATAATTGATTCAAATGAAGGGATGCATCGTTTCAATACAGAGGCGGATTCAGGATCGGATGTCGGGTGGGACTCGAAAGTAGTCATAAATTTTTTAAGATGTATGATTTAATTTGGATAGATCGATGATAGTTTATTATCCGTATCGAATTTAATTAATATCAATTAATATTGGTATATTTTCTTCATAAGCAACAAGACATTGATTGTGGAAAATTCAACTGCGAATTTTTTTTATTAACTTAAATCGTGATTCATAAAAAAATTAATCACAAATAATAATTAATTTTACTAATTAACTGAAATTTAATTCATTCAAATAAATGTATTATTAAAAAAATTGTAAAATTTACCGACACAATCATACTAAATACCAATAAAAACAAACTATTTATATTGGTCCAATTTATATTTGAAAACTAATTTATTTAAACGTTAGTAATCATATTTATAAAGGATATATATTAGTCTAATTCATATTTTAAGAGGATGTCTCCGAAAAAAATTATATTTGAAGACTAAAAACTTTGATGGATGTCTTTGAAAAAAAATATATTGGAGGACTACAAATTTTAATAGCCATATTTATAAGGATTATATATGCATATTTTATAAAATTTTAAAACAAAGAAGAAAAGGAAAAAACACGTATCTGGTGGGATTTGAACTTAAGGCTCCCAAGAAGCCTTGCATATAACTTACCACTAGACCAACTTATTCTTTTAGTGTCTATTGATGAACACAATTAATATATTGTCTTTTTAAAATTTAATTTTTTTCAAAAAGTTGGGTGGGACCGTGGTCCCTCCCAACTTACACGTGGTATCATCACTGCTTTCAATATGCATTGTTTCAAGTTAAAAAAAGAAAAAAATGCATTGTTTCAATAATGGAACTTCACGTCGATTCATCCTCTCATCTTTTGGTGAAACGTTGCATACCTGGACCAGATTATTTCTATATATACTCACTATTATCTATGCATATATAATCTATAAAGGCAGGTTTCAATTTTCTTTTCCTGCGTCCAAAGTACGATTTTTTATAGTTTATTTTGGTTTTGGTATAAATGTAGTTGAATTTCTAATTCATCGATAATCTAAATTGAAAATAGACATGGACGCAAAACAAAGTGATGGTGAGGCAAAACAAAATTTTTTAAACGAAAATCTTTTAGGTTACGTGTCCAATTCGTCAGATAAATAAAAATGTCAATTTGCACCCAATTAAATGTAAAGAAGAAGGTTTAAGAAACCTTCTATCTCCAAATAAATATTCATGTAGCATGGAATTGTTCATATATATGCATTATAACTATTTATTAATATAATTTATTTATAAGAATTGTAAGTATGTTGAGGAGTCTAATCTTTGTAATTATTGTATATATATATATATATATGGCATTTCACATGAGAAAAATGAATATTAATTTAGTAATCAACTTGCCTATTAATATAGGAGCTATTTATTTCTCATTTCACGAATTATATAGGAAAGTTCTTCCAATATGGTGTACCTTTTATCAATAAATCAGGATATTAAAAAGAATCAATTATATTTTTTTCTCTATTTTTTTTCTTCTTACCAATAGAGTTGTTTCTGGAATATCATTTAATCAGGTTTTTCATCTTATATAACTGAAATATAGTTTGAGTCCATTTTATGTCAATAGCAAACTTTTCACAATTTACTATCAATTGAATAGTTTAATTGCTTTATCACAATATTACTCAAATTTATCGTGTAAGGTATCTTAAAAAATCTGGACCATGAAGCTATGATGCATCTACAAAAAAAAAGAAAAAAATTTAGTATATAAATACCAAAATTTCATTAAATATGAATGCAAATACAACTCTTTTTTTTAGATGGCATGATTATGTTCCTTACTGAATTAAAAGAAATTGTTTGTTTTTCATAAAATAAATGAAATTATATTTTAAATTCCGGTGTAACGCCGGGATACTACACTAATATTTATATAAACCTATCTTATTAGCAGCTTAAAAGCTGCTAATTGCTCAAATTGATGTCTATATCTTTTTCCTCCCTTGAGATTAGCTTTGATGTCTATCTTTTTCCTCCCTTGAGATCAGCTTTAGTCCATGGAAGGATGGAAAACTTCTGCTATCAGTCGCTGAAGCCAGAATAAGGGGAAGCACCCGGATAAAGCATTAACAAAATTCCATGGAAATCAACTACAAAAACAAGTTCTAATATCTGGAAGATTGTGGAGAATTCGAAATCTTAGCATTCAAATTAACAGTACAGCAAAATGAATATAGAACTGAGAATTAACTGACCGGTTCCTGTGAAGATCGAAGCAATACTCCTCTTTTGATTGACATTGTTGGCAACAACTCACTATGATAATAATATCTGAACAAATTCTTACCAATAATATCTGAACAATTTAAAAGAATTACAGAATTTGTTTTTTTAAAAAATCCCTTAGTTAAAGTATAATAATAATATTCTAGCAAAATTTTATTACTTGTCCAGCAGCATAATTCCTGACATTTCAAAGCCAATATTTCACTTAATTTGGCAAAATTATAAATGTAAGGACGAATGCCCCAGTCATCAATAGATTCAACTACATATATGCCCTTTCCAAAACATGGTCGAATTGCATTCCTCTATAACTGCGATGATTAGGTATCACTTTGAAGTGTGACAGGACGTAACATTTCCCTTTTCACGAAATCTTGAAAAAGTTTTTAAGCGATAGTAGCTTGAATCATATATCCCTGTATAATTAGAAAAGGGTGACCAACAACCTCAAAAAAATTTAAACAAACAGAGAGCCTTGCAAAAACAAATATTAGACATAAATAAATAATGAAAAGAAATCAGGTATTGATCGAATTGGCCAACAACCAAATATTGAATTTGACAAATTGGGAAACAATCTTCACATGAACTCAATAGCAAAAAATCCTAACTTACAACTCATTCCCAAATAATTTTCATCTTTAGAACTGATGGACACAAATACATTATAGACAAAATCAATTTGAAGACCCCAATGAAAGCCTTAATAGCAAGATATGAGCACTTGTCTGAATCGTCATATTAAGATTTGGATACAACAAAAATTCAATTGCATCTTAATGGGAGTAATTCACAACAAATCCCCATCATTGAAACATTCAAAAAGATAGTATAAACTCACAACAGAAAAAAAAAAAAGTAAACCTAAAAAAAATAAACGAAGAAAATAATTACCCACAGAAAAATATATGTTTCATCTAGAAAGAACATCTATGTACTTTATTGTTCATAAGAAGATCTCGAATTACACAATGGCCATATAAGTAAGATTCTAACGCAAATCTCATAAAATCCCTTATTGTCATTAATCCAGAGAACAAAGTGATGTTCGACATAATTTTTACTGTACTTGAACTGAGTGCCATCGCTTCCCAATTTATAGAAAACAGGAGAAGAACAGTTACATGAATTGAAGTTTAAAATTCTGAGAGTAAAAAGGCACGATGAACAGATGCCACTCGGAAAAATAACTAAAAAAAGTAAAAAAATTAAAAATTGAATTAACTGAACGGCAATATATACTGATGATAAACAATTAGTCCCATAAAGCAAAGAGATTAAAAGGCAAATTCCAACAGACGAAAGCAAGCCTTAAAAGCAACAATCAAGCCTTAAAATCAACCCTTTAAAAAATATATTTAGAAATAAAATAAAAATCCTGATTGGCCAGTCAGGCCTAAATTTTAGGCAGGCTCAGAAGGCCCCATTAGAAAAACCCTATTTTAATAGTTTTTCTGATGTATATATATTATATATACAAAAATGAAAGCAAAATTTTTTATTGGACAATCCATCCTAATTCTGTGGGAAGCTCCAAAATCAAATTTTAAAAACTCTATTTTAATATATTTTTTCGGATAAATGGCAGTCAACTTCGATCAAGGATGATGGATGTTTGGCAGCAGGTTGTGGTAGTATATTTGATGCTGGAATAGGTTTGAAAAAAATCAAGAAAGATAATTTGGTGATTATAATATGATATACGGATTAAATTTTAAAAAATCTATAAAGAAAATAATGTAACAATATCTTTTTTTTTGATAATAACTATATGCATTATGATAGATGAGTTTGAACAAAATTTATATATATTCAAATACATAGAGAGTAATCAAAAAGTGACAAAAAAATAATATTTTTCAAGTAACGGATAATTAAAATTTAATTAAAAAATATAATTAAAGTTTTTTTTGAAAATATAGTTTCAGTGCATTGACAATTGAAACGAGAGAGTAGTCTCACGCTGCCGGCCGTTAGATACCCACAGAGACAAAAAAAGTTTTTTAAGAAATAACTAAATATAATTTAAATTTTAGTTCATGAATTATTAAACAGTGCTGCTAATAAAAATCCAGCGGTTTGGCTGTGCCATTTTATAATTATGATGATTTTTTAAGTGTCATTTTTATCACCAAATGACAGTTTGAGAAAAAAATAGCAGTTTTTTAGTGCCATTATTTTGTAACCGTCATTTTTATAGTGCCGTTTTTAGCACAAAATGGTGGTTTAAAAGTGCCATTT